>JAMKCH010038224.1:0-58184 GCA_023653785.1 Ophioderma brevispina | reverse complement strand
CAGATTCTGGAAAGGCAAAAGTTTCAAATCATAAGAGATAATTCAACTTTCCAGATTTGCAAACTTTTTGGCTTCAGTACTTTGGGCAGCCTGTGATTCAGGTGATATAAAATTATCTTTTTAGGCAAGTTGGAGGTCAAGACTATGGATCAAGAAAGGCCCCTTTAAAAAATAATTTGAATTAGCTTTGGATCTTTGTTTCAATTATGTAGATGAGCTGACAAAGTTGCTTCACTCAAAGTGTCCTGGTGTTGTGGTGTCGAAAATCAACATTACACCCGCAAACAATTCTTTGCAGAGCAAGAACCAAACCACTCCAGATAATTACAAGACTGCAAACATTGATAAGCCAAGTACCTCTTCTGTTCCCTCTATATCTCAAGATTTATCAGGTGAAGTGAAAGCTGATCATTCCACATCACAAAGAACTATGGGTCACTTTGGACGTACTTTCACACTAGTGGAAGAACATTCCATTGATGACTATAAGGTATTTTACATTGGCAGTGAAGGCAGAACTCTCACAAATTTCATGATGACACTCAATAAATGTCCATTTTACACTTACGATCCAAGGAATGGATCAAGTCGTAAAGAGACACTCAATGTCAACAGGGCTCTAATGAAGAGATACTACATGGTTGAGAAGGCTAAGGATGCCAGTGTGGTAGGCATAGTTGCAGGGACTCTTGGAGTGTCTGATTATCTGTCTGTCATTGCCCATCTCAAGGATATCATCAAGAAGGCAGGGAAGAAGAGCTACACCTTTGTGGTTGGCAAATTGAATGTAGCCAAATTGGCTAATTTCATGGAAGTGGATGTGTTTGTATTAGTGTCCTGTCCAGAGAATAGTCTAATTGATTCTCAGGAGTTTTACAAGCCTGTTGTGACACCATATGAGATGGAGTTGGCTTGTAACAGAGCTAGAGAGTGGACTGGGGAGTACATCACAGATTTCAGACAGATACTTCCAGGTGAGTACAAGTGGTATTGGTGCTATTAGAATAATAATAATAATAATAATAGCAGAGATTTATATAGCGCCTTATGCTATTTGGCCTCTAAACGCTTTCACAAATGGCTGATCACTATGGCCCAACCATACCATAAACCATTTAGCATCATTTCTAGGGATGCAGCAGATCAGGATCAGCGCTTTCCCTTATCAGCAAACATACATCGAGATAAAGGGTACAGTATTGTAATGGTGATTTACAACACATTAGTCAGCGGCTTAGGAAACAAACAAAAGTGTAATGAAGTCCTGTAAACATAACTGGTTTCTTTAGAGTGCTCACTCACTCCCTCCTGCCCCTTAACCAGAAGTGGACCAAAATAACATCAGTCCACTTCAGAAGAATATGAGTATGTTATTAATATTTTTATACCCACTCTTCCCTAACAGAGTCATTGTTCATAAGGCATTTTTGATCTTTTGGCTGTTTTTTAAATGCAGTAAGTTATAAACATATCAAAATATATTTACACCAGACAGGGAATATAATTTTTAAGGCCTGGAAACTTGGGTCATAAATATTAAACATAACAACCCCATATGCTAATGATGTCAAATTTTCAATTATGCTGTTAAGTTTTTTGGAAGCTGAAGTCCAATTATTGCAATCCAATGTGGGTCATAGATGCAACATCGGAACTCTGTGTTAGTGAGGTCAAAGGTCACATGCTGAGGTCAAAGGTCATCTGAGGTCAAGTTGTCAAATATGCTGTTGGGTTAACCTTTAGAAAAGTCTAAATTTGTGTGATAGATGCACCATAGAAGCCTCCATGTGTTGAAGTGGTGACTGGTCACATGCCAAGGTCAAAGGTCATCTGATGTCAAAATAGACAAATGGTCAGAATACCAAAATCTTGAGATCGTGAAAAAAGCAACACTTGTGATCCATGGATTGTTGTGTTTAAAATATCAATTCAACCCAGAATAAAAAATCAATGAACTGTACTCTCTACTAATCTAATAATATTTCTGTATGGAAGTTTGAATATATGTATCTTTTAATTATGTTCTCTCAGAGTTAATAGCAAAAATCAGTTGTCAGCCATACCCATTCATGTTTGATCAAATTTGAAAACAAAGTTTCCTCTTGGATAAAGGGGATTTTAAACTGAATGAAATACAAAATTTTAACTACCTAACACCTATAGATGATATCTATCGCTCCTCTACCAACCAATACTTGATAGGCCTAGCTCAGTTGGTTAGAGAGCCGTGCTGGTAATACGGAGGTCGCCGGTTCGAATCCGGTCAAGTGCACATGGGTTTGTTTTTTTCAACACTTGTGTGTGCTGGCTATCTCCAGGGAAAGATAATTAAATTTTGAATTAAATACATTTTGTTTGTTTACTTTTACAGGTGCTTCAAAACATATACCTCTGCCAAAGGATGGCATCCCCATGGAAACAGATGTTTCTCTGATTACAGGTAATCTGAGGACACTTGGTACCAGTGATGGTAATGAGGATTCAGGGAAGGAGTCTAAGGCTCTTGTTGAGAGGGGTGATATGGCAGTATCAGCTTCCCATGCAGATGCTGGTAAGTGGTGTAGGTTTGACAGTTTGTTTGGAAAATCTAATGGTTTAAAGGGGGCTTTAGATTTTGTTTGGAAAGGGTGGAATTCATTTGGGGTCTGGGGTCTTTAATTTTTTTGTACGGGAACGTCCCGCTTAAATGAAATACCAACTTTCTCTATAACAGATTTAGGTCACTCTCTAATATACTGCAATTCAATATAACCATAGGGTTTTATGGCAGCTGCTTGTAATTTATGACTCTTCCCTATACTAAAAGTGCCTTTTTTACCACCCATAGCTAAAACCAAAACCATCGAAAATGCACCTACATATGCTGGCTCATCATGGCACATACCCATACATGTATAACCCAATTAAAGAGAATATTCAGCAAATGGGAATCAGGATCAAAGTAAAGGGGTGTAAATCTGAGGCTTCCTAGAGATAACTTTTATTATATGAAATAAATGCACAGAGACACAGAAATCTTTGATGTTTGGTTTGGGGATGTCATGAGTAAAAATGTATCCTATTTTGGTCGACCAATATTAATGTTACAGAGTACACTATGGAGCTTACAAAATCACATTTTTAAAATGGATTGAAATATCGGCGCCAAAATTTACAGATAGGGTTTTGGGGTTAAGGTCATCCAATCAAGATGAAAACTTTACATAATTAAATCAGGCCATCCCCTTTAACAAATTACAGGATGTTTATGAGCTAATGCAACCATCAGCTGACATTTGTTATAATAAACCAAAAGGGATTTTTGCCTCAATCAAGGGTTTTACCTAGTGGTTAGCAAGCTTGCCTCCAAAACAATGTGTCCTGTTTCAAATCTCAGTAGTGTCACTTGCTGGATTTAATTTGTATTACAGTTCTTTATTAAAGGGGGATGATCGATGACCCAATTTAAGTATATAAAGTTTCCATCTTGATAGAATGGCATCCACCCCAAAACCCATAGGCAAAGTTTTGTGCCAATATTTCAATTGTTTTGATGTGAGAGCTAAATACACAATTTTATAAAAAAAGAAAAATTAAATTAATATTTTTGACAAAATGGGGTACATTTTTGCTCTAACTTAAAACCACACATCCTTTAGCCTTATAAGATTTCACAAGGTAATGAGAAAATAGTAGCTTTCTTCGCTACCAATTGTGACCACTATTGGTCAGAATCTGGGGTTCGGGGATGAGGCTATTTGTGACTGGCAATGGCCCCTTAAAACATCTTTTCCATTCTCTGTTCCTTTGGCATGGGCACATGAACCATGACAGCTTGCAGTTCCCATTCGGTGTGTTTTGGTGGTGTGTGTGAGTTTTGCAAATGGTGCTGTATAAGCTGCTGTCTCTTAGTTGCATTGTTTCCATCAAGTAATTAATATTTGTACAGTCTTCCAGCAATTTGCCTGCACCACTATGGAGATTAATAAACCTTAAATAATTATTGTTTATTGTGTTATTTTACCACATTCTTTGTAAACTTCAAGCTAAATCAATCTACTCAATTTCTAAAATTGCAATTAATCATTTTCTGTACAGGTAATTTCCTTTGCTGGTCGATCTTGGCGTGGTCTTGACAGGATCTTGGTAATACCCTGTAACTAAGGCTGTGGAGGGAAAAAGGAATAGCAGCAAGTTTTCCAATGAGCCAGAAGATGGAACTCTTTGTATAATGTAGTTTCTTAAATGACTTTGAAATCAGTTCTTATTATTTCAAAGTTACTAACTTTACTGGAACGTTGGAACTAGTCTAATTTAATATTTTAATGATTTTGATTGAATATTATTCAAATGCCAAACAATTTCCTAACCAAAAAAAATTTTTACCATTATTATTGAAAATAATAATTCCAATAAACAAAACAAGGTTGCAAGATATCAAGGTTTAAAAAGGGATAAGCAGTGATATGTGAGAGAATAAACAAAAAAATATGAATGCATTTTTTTATTATCAATCAAATTATAATTATGTACACTTCCTAGACTTTAATGTATGAAGAAAACACCCATCGTGAAAAAATGAAGTATTTGATGAATTTGACATCCGTCTTCCCGCAAATAGACTAAGCCTATGACTCGAACATCTACACCAAACACTGATTGTGTTTATCCCGTACAAAATAAACAAATATCATATATTTGTGTTTGATGTCAAACTGTAAAGACATGGTACATCAATGTTATGCTTATAAATCTGGAATATCACACGGAAAGGCATTTTGATTGCAAGTTGGAATTTTGATACGCACTATAGAAATTACAGATCAGATAAAAAGTGCTGCCTTGTCTTTATACACAATTTCCAGCAACCACTTGCGGTTTATGTTAGTCACATCCATGCCCGTCCCAAAAATACCAAAATACGAATTTTGATGGTTTTTTTGATGTTTCCGATCAGCAAATCGCTGACTTATCCCTTTAATTTCCTCTGTGTAATATTGCACAGAATTAGTCTAGTTTCTGTGCATATTCCCTGGTAGACTAGTTCTGTGTTATTCCTCTGTGTCGACTAGTTCTGTGTAATTTCCTCATGTAATATTGCGCAGAACTAGGCAGTGTAAGACTTCAAATAGAGATTATAGCGCTTTAAATTCATTCAAGGATATTGAAGTCTTGACAGAGACTCTATCAATGCAATATTAATGACGGAATGACCGATATCAAATCAAAGAAAATTAATATACCTGTTATCCCATCATAACCCATTTTAGCAAATTCCATTAAATAAGAGAGGGGTGTAGAGAGGTATATACTATACATATATAATAGTTTTAAGATCTTCAGTTCTGCTTCATTACCCACCCCGTTTGAGCTTCTTTCTACATAATATATAGATTTCGGCATGATTATATCCTCTAAAACTTACCCAAGCTTCTGGTTATAAGATATGTAGGAGGACAGGTATTGGACTGAAGGCCTATAGATGTAACATCACGTCTCTTCTCCATCTGACTCCGTAGCTCATTGGTAAGCATCCGGACTAGTGAACGCGAAGTCCCAGTCAAATCCAATGTCAGTGATTTTTCACTGAACTGTCATTTTTTTGTGTGTGGTAGAAGTTTAAGAATTTTTCATGTTCTTTTAATTAATATAAAATAAGATTGCAGCATTTATATAGGCGCTTTTTCACTTCTCAACGCGCTTTTCACACTTATTACCGCTACCTTTGGAATATGGCAGCTGCCATACATACCCAGGGTCATACGCATACCTTTGGGCGGCGCTCAATGGAAAATATCCCTAACAGCTCCCATTTATCACCTGGGTTGGAGAGGGCAACAGATATTCCTTGCCCAAGGACACAACGCGTTGGCAACATGGGACTCGAACCACCGACCTTTGTATCACGAGCCGAATGCTCTATCCCCCTGGCCACACGCTCTCTCTAGTTTCCCACACTTGAGCTTCTGTCTTCACATCAGATGTAATTTTATGAATCCTCTTGATCCAACTTCACAGGGAATTATTTAGTCTATCCAGCTTTCTTGTCCTTCCTGGATCATGTCTTTTGTACACGGTTCCCACTTAGGTGTTTTAACTTGAAGTCCACTGGACCCCAAAATTTCAAAATGTTCAGAAGTTTCTGAACATTTTGTGGTCCGAGATCATTCTTCTAAATGTTTGTATAAATCAGTACTCAATGAAATAACAGTGACATATAATTTGGGATGATTGTGTTTTTGTTGTGTATTTGATTGTTCTGTGAGAGCCATATAAATGCAAGGTAATAATAATTAGAAACTCATCTTCACTTTGCACAAATGAAAAACATTCATTATTTGTTTTATACACAGCTGTTTGAAAGTCTCATTTATTGTGACAAAACCGGAATAAAACTTTTGACAACTAATTTATACCACTGACTTCATCCTGTGTAAATTTTCATTGCGGGCAAATATGTTTAACACGTCTCTCTATGGAGAATGGGCATATAGAGGGCGCTATAACATACAAATCATGACCTTTGTAGGCCTATATGGCAAGATTCCCGCAATGGATTTTTCTGATTTTTGGAGAGATAATAGCTCTTGCAGGTCCCTACTTATATCGGTTGACAAGTTGTGTCGCCATTGCTTAAAATTGCTCTAAAAATAAGAGAAGATTTGCATAGGGTCAAACAGCTGTGTATATAACATCATCTAAGTAGATTCTTGTCTTTAAGCTCAGACAAGCTTGACTATGCTAAGCGCCTTAAGCCCTAGCGTACGGCCAAGGCTATTTAAGCGGCAACACCCAGGCAAGAGCCTAGCTCTAGCCCAGGCTAGTTCTAAATAACATTTTCCTTTTACTTGCTATATTCACTGCATTAAACTTGACCTCCTGAAAACATCTTTGCCAGCAGAAATTAAAACAAGATTGTGCCCATTGTTTGCTCGCACAAAGTTACTACTGTTCTAAGAGTGACTTACTGCAGCACTGCATTGCTGATCATAATATTGCATCGTAGCCATGGCAAAGTTCCATAAAGTGCTTGTATTAGGTAACCCTGCATGAGGCGTGCAATAGAGCAAAAAGTATGGAATAAAACACTCCTAATGGAACAAAAAATGCATGGTATGTGACAAAAGCATTCAATATACCATTTATTGAATGACATGTGACCTATACTCCTCCAAGCAAATTACAAGGCTCTACTTAGTTCCAAGTTTTAAAGGGAATGGGGATGCAATGAGTTGTGGTGCATGTAGGTGAAGTTGTTGGAGCATGCAATGAAAATTGTAGAGAGGGTTCTAGAGAATAGGATTCAGAAGATAGTGGAGGTGGATGAGATGCAATTTGGGTTTATGCCAGGGAAGGGATCGATAGATGCAGTGTTTATTTTGAGGAGGTTGCAAGAGGAATATCGAGCTAAAGCAAAGAAGCTGTATGTGTTTTGTAGACTTGGAGAAGGCATTTGAGAGAGTACCAAGGAAAGTGATAGAGTGGGCAATGAGGAAGAGAGGGATACCAGAAGCAATGGTTAGAGCAGTGATGAGATTGTATGAAGGAGCAAAGACGATAGAGTGGGGTCTGATTTGTCTGAGGATGACATTCCTGGTTGGGAGCTTGGGTAGTTGTGAAGATTGGCTGGAGGTTCCGTGCTGAACTGCTTATGCCACTGACTCTAACTGGGGTCCATCAGGGTGCAATCTGATCTCCTCCATTGAAGTTTTGGTGGATATCGCCATATGTTTAGCAGTGGTGGTTGGCAACACATTGCCTCATCTTTGACCAGAATGTTTCAATGCAGTCTGTGCCCAGCTGATCTAGATGGCATTCCTGGTTGGGCATGTTGTCCCCCATGAAGCCTGTGACAGAAACAGCAACCAAGCATGACAGCAGTATTATGTTTCCTTTATGATGAAATTCTTACTAAGAATGTGATGAGGTTGGCAGTGAATGTAGTTATGCCAAATTCCTAGGAATGTAACCACAGTAGCTGCACTTTCTACATGTCCAGCCAAGCTGCTAGGAAGGAAGATGTCAATATATTAGTGACACTACTGTGATGTACACATAGATCCCTTTCAGATCTGTTCTGTGGTTCATCTCTGTTTATGTGACTGTTGTTTTTGATCTTCATCTATCAGGTTCAGAAGACAAGATTTTACTTGCTGTTGACACAATTTTTCGCAACTCCTGTAATTCTGTCGATTTTCAGGTGTCAAGTCAAGGCCATTTGCACCTTCTGTACCGTATTCGACCAATTTAGCGCCCGGGTGCTTAATGGTGCAACGAGAGATTTCAAATAACAGGTGACCCTAAAAAATGTGTAAATTCTGATTTTTTAACTGATGTGAAGCTTTCTATCAAAAATATCCCCATCTGAAAGGATTAAGCTGAGAACTGTTTCTTTGGTACAAAAAATGCAAAATTTCTAATTTCGTATAGGAGCAAATACGAAATTCTGCCTATGTTTTCTATTGTATTGACAAGCTCTGTGTGCCTCCGTGACGCTTTAACTTACTTTAAGACCACAACAGCAAAACGAAGAATATGTCACCAGAATTATAATATCCACAGAGTAACATGAATGATTTCAATAAACATTCCGCAAAACTGCCCATAGTTTGAATCTGAGGCCGCCTAGCGAACACATTCACTTCTTCAACGCCTGTGGAAGTTTCAACACGGAAGCCACAACAGAAAATGTGAGTCCTTTGACTTTACCAACACGTACGCAGCCCAATTGAGTGTAGGAGAAACCCTGGGGAAAACCCGTCAAGAGGAAGTTGAAAGCGCAGGCTGGATATAGGGGTGGGCAAAACTCTCGATTTAACCTTGTTTCTTTAAAGATTAAAATTGTACGACTTATTTGCTTGATCACATACATATTTTTCTTATTTTAAAAATATCACACACCATATTCAATATAGCAAATGAAGATATTAATTCTCACATTAATTCTTACAAGTAATAGCGCAAACTGATAACAAGGCCATGGCCATGCAGGCCCGTCGGAATTTAAAAGCGGTATGGCCAAATTTGGGAGTCTGAGGAAAAAGCTCTATTGAAAATAAAATATCAATTTTCATTAATATGCATTCTTATTTCGGGTTATTTAAATCCAAAGGGTTGTGATTAGTGAACAATCCATTTTTATATTTAAAATTCAATCTAAAAGAATTCCATCTATTAGATTTCATTTTAAATCTAAAAATAGATTTCCCTGTAACAAAATCCTTTTGGATTGAGTTTAAATTCGCGCAATAAGAATGTAAATGAATACGCTGTATCTCTTATTTTTTCCGATAGTCAGCAGGGAGCCGTCACTTTATCCGCGTCTAAAATTGTGACCAATACATATGGACCTGGAAAAAAATCTATTACATTTATATTTGTATTCTGATTTAAATTTTTAATCTAAACTTGGATTTGTCCCTGATAGCAGTCCGATTACATTAATTTTTAATCTAAGAAATTTAGAGAGTAGCAAGTTTCTTTCTAAATTTCTTAGATTAAAAACTTATCTAATTTGATTGCTATCAGGGACAAATCTAAAGTTTAGATTAAAATTTCAATAAAAATACATTGAAATATAAATCTAATAGATTAAAAATTTTAATCAAAATTTAGATTTGTCCTCCGTTTTAATCTAAGAAATTTAGAGAGTTCCTCCGAGTTCTCCGGTTTCCTATGTGTAAAAGTGTATAATGATATAATGTGGAATTTGAAATAAAGTATCTCCATGACTATATATAACCCCGCTATATAACACAAGATTGTTGGCGTGTCTTTATCTCCTCCAAGGCCAATATGAAAAGACCAGTCGCTAATTGGCTGGTATATAACAAAATGAATTGATGTCACATCATCTATAGCGGTTGCTAATTCACTAGACGGTTGTGAAGATGACTGAGCCAAACAAGGATTGCATAATTCAGCAATAAACAATAGTCTTCCAAGGCTGATACAAAGAGACAAGTCGCTTAACGCCTGCAGACAAAATTGTTTCGCATGCTGCATGCCAATATTTATAACATAGGTATATCCCCCAGGCTATAGGCTTTGAAGCGCTAGCTGGCCGGTGACTGGGGGTCATTGTAGTCGCCGATGTCACTTTCCATTTCAGAGTAGGGTTCCTCATCCTCGTCCCCCCACTCATTCACATCCTCCAACCTGGTGTGATCAGCTGACTTGCGAGCTGATTGAATCTCTCCCTGGGTAAATCCCTCAAAGGGATCATCATCATCGTCGTCACTGTCAGCAAAGATCAGGTCATCTTTGCAACCATCCAGTGAATTGGCGATTCCCGTTTTCAGGAAACTTTTCTTAATGACCTCGGGTGACGCATTCCCATGCTTTCTTAACCCACTGCAGTATGAGTTTCTTGCTAGGTGGCTTCCTATTACCCCCTCGAGTGAGCTCAACATGGCCGTCCATCAGCCACTCATCATACATCCCCCTGTATGCGTCCTTGAATTGTTTGTTCCAAGAAACATCACATGGCTGTAACTTTGAGGTGCATCCTCCGGGAATACAGGCCATATCAGTGTTGTAGCGCCCATACAACTCGCGCTTGACGTCATCGGTGAGGTAACCACTGAAGGCATCCCATACCATCAGACGACGACCAGTGGTGTCGGGTCTCCAGACAACTCGCAGCCAGTGCTTAATTATCTCCTCATTGCTATATGCATTTGATGTTATCTTGACATGGACACCAGGCTGCATATTATCTGCTTTGGGGGGACGCACACCTTTGAAGAGAACCATTGGAGCCAACTTTGTGCCGTCTGCCATTGCCCCAAGTATCACCGTCACACGATCTTTGTCATGTCCGGTACTCTTCACGGGTATTGTCTTCTCTCCGCGGGTCTCCAACGTTGTCTCTCCTGGCATGTCCAGCCAAAAGGGCGTCTCGTCCATGTTTCCAATTTTACTGACAGGATATTGTTAACGCTTTCTCAGCTTGGTAACATACCTGTGGAAGTAACAAATTTTGTCAGCGATCTCCTGAAAGGGAGACCCTTTGCCGGGCAACCTCTTCACACTGGACTGGTTTGACACCTTCCTCAGTTGTTCCTCTTTCTGCCTCCATTCCTGCACTCTCTTCCTATCTACTCCATACAATTTTGAAGCAGCATGATTTTCATTACTCTTGGAATACTCTACAACTTTCAGTTTAAAATTAACTGTATAGGATCGTATCCGTTTCCCTTTATGGGAAGTAGGAAGTAGAAGCCGTTTCTCACATTCTGACTAAAGAATAGCTTAAATCGATACAGACAAAATCAGTGATGAAGATTTGACACAAAATGAACTATGGAGAGCATTTAATATTTTAGAATGAGCATAAAATTTATTATGTATTATGCAAAAACAAGAAATGTATCAAAGTTATGGGGCCCATTATAGGGGCACATCGTTAGATTCTCGGGGAGGGTGAAGGTTTCTTTTTGAAGAAAAAATAAATAAACAAACACACAAAATTAGTAAAACAAATCCACGCTCCCCCACGAAAAGCCCGGTAAAAGTCTAAAAATTCAATTTGTGTAACAGTTCACGGTCCTTTAAGTAGAGTAAAAGGGGTTCTGTCCAGCGTCGCAGCGATGTTTCCAGAACAGTTGCATGCAAATCCGTTGGAACACATTGTTCAATGAAGAAGCGTACCTCTTGCACGAGTGCTCCAACACATTTTGCACTCAACCAGCTGCAGCTGTAGCTTGCAGCCAGCTTCAAAATCAAGAACATAATAAGCTTCAGCTGTACCGCCCAACACTCACTGTTATACTACATGTGCGGAAAATGTGCAGAGTGTCTGCTAGCTTCACGTTAGGCACAAAGTAAATGAGTACCAGGCCGCCCGCAAAATAATTTTCTCAATACGAAACACATGGTGTGGGTGCAGTGTGTCAATCATTCCATTTGATCATGTTCAGTATTTCTTGTTAGACGAAAGATGTTGATACTCAGGCTGCACAGATTCTGCAAGTTTCCCGCGTTAAATCTGCTGCAATTGAAGGCAGTTGCTACATTTCTTGTGCATCAATCACGCTCAGTTCTGTGCTTGATCCAGCCTCTGTCATCCTGCGTGAAAACGAAATGAGGGAACAAATAGCACTAATGAAAGTGGGGTTTGCGTGATAGTCAGGTAATAGTGTGGCTGAGAGTTAATTTTTTAGTATATATGTGTGTGTGCGTGTGTGTGAAATTGAAAAGTGGAATAACATAAAAAAATGCTTAATTCTTGGTTTTTGGGGTTTATAATTATTTGCGTCATAAGCAATTTTTAGGTTTAGGGTTTATAGAAATACATTTTGGGATTTGGGTAGGAGTTAGGTTATAGGGTCGGAGGCCAAATAATTTAAACCACTAAGGATTACTCATTAAAATATTAAAATTTTAAATTAAAAGAATCTAAAATTTCAATCTCACCTCAAGCAAGCAAAGTTTTCAACTTTGCAATCAAATCCTCAGACTCAGATGTAAAAGTGAGGATGCATGGTACTTCCAATCCACCAGCTACCTTGCTGTGTCTCCGTTTGTCCCGAATTCCTACTTTAATCTCCCCTTTCCGTTTAATGAAGTACCAGCATATTCTGGATATTTCCCGTGGTAAATGGCCTACCACATCATCAGACGACATCCGCACCACAGCAATAGCTTGCTTGTCCATCTCATTATTTTTTTCATGGTAGGTCCTGCACTTCTCTCCAATTTCAGGCTCCCAGTATTTCCGATAAATGTGATACCACTTTACTACAATGGCTATAGTATAACTGAATTTCACCATATTGGAGGGTTTTAAATATATGCTGAAAATATGTAATTATGCCGAGAAATATGCCAAAATAATATACACATGCAAACCAAAGTTGAGGCTCAAGTAGGGGTGCGCAGCGCAGTAAACTTCCCAGAAAAGGAAGGGCGCTAATACGTACGAGTTTTTTCAAGTTGGGAATGGTCTGGGGGCGCTTATGAGGGGAGGGGCGCTAAATAGGTCGAATACGGTAGTTGATTTAAGTGGGCGATGTACTGACCAACCATGATGACTCGCACAGAGAGGAGGATATTGATGGCTTTCTTGATGTTGTGGATGTAATCTTGGTCTGGAATGTCCCCGATGATGTAGTGTTCTGCTCCCTGGTCGTCTTGGTGAGCTGTAAGTATGAACCCCCCCCTCCCCCATCTTGGAATTGGGTAGTACTTGTTTCCTCCAGTAGAGATGGCCATCTAAAGCATTAACTTCCTCCTCCTGGCATCACCATCACTGCTGGCACCTATCATTGGACCGAGAACAGGCTCAAGATGAAATTCATAAAGTTGATCAAGTTTTTGCCACTGCCAATAGACGAACAGGTGATCAAACCTGTCAAATGCAAACTGGATGGGGTTGTAGCCTGATTCCTCTGCACCCACAGTGACTTCAAATCCTGCCTGGCAGCAGTGGTCGTCTACCTCTTCACCACAAAAGCCCCGGAGTACATTGGTGTCTTCATGGATATTTTGCCTGTTTCATCTTCTGCCTTCACAAGTGGAACTCCTCCAGTCCTTTATACATAACCTTGATATAGCTGGGCAAGGTTTCTGAAGCTGCTTTAATCCAGAGTTCCACTGAGAGGTATTTTACTCTTCTGCCTCCAGAGATAGAGTGAATGGATATCAGGCCCATTGAAATTAGCAGCTACATTTGATATACTACCATTGGGCTGCCAATGTGGCTTCATAGAAGAGTCTTTGTGAGGTTAAGAACCTCTTTCCTTGCTTTTTGACATTAAGATTGTGTGAAAATGTGTGGAGAAAATCTTTCTTGAATCCATCATTTAGTCTTCCTTCCTGCCTTTACCAAACTGCGACATATTGCTTGCAAATCACCTCTTCTACTCTACTCTGCTAATTTCTCAACTGTTGTACACACCCAGATCTGCAATCTTGCTGAAGCAGCCTTGGTCAAAAGAGATTTGACTCTAGTTCTTCTATTTGCTTTGATTTGTTCCTGTTTCTATCTATCAGTTGCTTTCTAGTAAGAAACTCAAGTCTTATTTTTTCTCACTTCCTGTACTTTGGCTTTTAACATGAAGGTGTTTCCTGAAGGACAGTAAAGTTGGTATTTGATTACATTTCAAGGACATGGGTGGATTGCTGTTACCAGTTGGGCTTGCACAGTCAGTGCTTTGGAATGTTCCTTCCTTGTATTCCACTCTTGCATGTGGTTCGGCATTCCAAGTTTGCTTGAAGTCATCACTCAGTTCCATTAGTCAGACCTTCAAGTTCATTTCTTGCCATTGTTGTTCTGTAGCGTACATGTATTTAAGAAGTATCCCTTACAGGCCACTTTTGGATGTCTCTTGGTCTAGTCACTGCATGTTGTGCTTGGGGTTCTGCTTGTCTTCTTGAAGAAGTTGGACAGTGGTTTCATACATCTGTGTGTGACTTTTTTTTTCCTCATGTATGGAGACATTGTGCTGTGCTTTTGAATGCTGCTTTGCAAATGTGCAAATAAACAGGTTAGCGCAGCGTATCTTCCCTCACCTTTCACCAATGAGGTCTCCGGTTCGATCCCCGTCAGGGCTCGTTCTCGACGGCTTTATGTGAATTTGGTTTCTCGATCCATACTCGTTCCCGCAGGTTTTCTCTGGGAACTCCGGTTTCCTCCTGCTTCTAAAATCGAGCTTCTTGGCATAAATCTGTTCTGGTACGTGGTTTCTCTGATGTGCTGAGCACCTTTCATGGCTGCCGCACAGCACCTTGAACACATTTACGTGGATATGACGCGCGTTAAAAATATTCAAATTATAAAACAATACGTCATTTTTACCATGTATACACCATTTTCATGCTGCTGATGGACTTCTTTAGAAGTGATTGCCTAACAGCCGATATGTGGTGCACAAGATCTACTATCATCACTTGAAAATGCTGCAAACAAAGTCGGCCTACATCTAAATGCTAAGAAGATGGAATATACGTCCATCAATGAGGAAGATAATCATCAACCTATCTGCACTACTGTACAGATGGTACCCAACTCAAAGAGGTCAGGAACTTCAAGTACCTAGGGTCCTATGTTGCCGATAGCAAGAAAGAGCTCATGTCACACAAAGGACAAGCTTAGAATGCTTGCAATAAACTACCACACGCCACTTATGGCAATCTGGTATCTCCAATTTAACCAAGTTGTTCTTCACTTCAGGCAACTTCAAGATTTCCTAAAGGACAGTAAAGTTGGTATTTGATTACATTTCAAGCACGTGGGTGGATTGCTGTTACCAGATAGGCTTGCACAGTCAGTGCTTTGGAATGTTCCCTCATACAATGTACCATTGTATTCCACTCTTGCATGTGGTTCAGCATTCCAAGTTTGCTTGAAGTCATCTTTTCCAACATGCAAGTCATCAATCAATAATTTAGTGCTCACCTTCCATTTCTTGCCGTTGTTGTTCTGTGGCGTACATGTATTTAAGAAGCATCCCTTACAAGCCACTTTGGATGTCTCTTGGCCTAGTCATTGCTTGTGTGTCCTGCTTGGGGTTCTGCTTGTCTTCTTGAAGTGGGACAGTTGTTTCATACATCTGTGTGTGACTTTTTTTCTCATGTACGGAGATGTGTTGTAATTTGCTTTTGAATGATGCTTTGCAAATATGCAATTAATTGGCCTGCAAAACAATACATTTTTACCATGTATGCACCACTTTCAAGCTGCTGATGGACTTCTTTAGCAGTGATTGCTTAACAGCCGATATGTGGTGCACAAGATCTACTATCATCACTTGAGAATGCTGCAACAAACAAAGTCGGCCTACATCTAAATGTTAAGAAGATCGAATATACAACCATCAATGAGGAAGGTAATCAACCTATCTGCACTACTGTACAGATGGTACCCAACTCAAAGAGGTCAGGCTAGGGTCCTATGTTGCCAACAGCAAGAAAGAGCTCATGTCACACAAAGGACAAGCTTGGAATGCCTGCAATAAACTACCGTACACCACTTATGGCAATCTGGTATCTCTAATTCAACAAGTTGTTCTTCACTTCTGGCAACTTCACGATGCTGTTCTGTCAGCAATGCCTGTAGTATCTTTCTCAATGTCTGTATCTTGCATTCCCACACCCCACCATATTGGGATGCCATTGGATTGTTGAAATGCCACTTAACCCCATGAGTTGTTGTAATCTTCTGGATATCAGATTGATCACATTGAGTGCTTGGTGTATCTCATTGTTGGCTCCAACCAGGTTGGTGCCATTATTTGATGTTAATTCTTTAACAGGATTTCTTCTGCTGAGGGAACATTGTAGGACATTTATGCAGGAACTGCTGTCCATATTATCTGCAACTTTGATATGGATTGTGCAACTGGCCATTCAAGTAAAGTGGATCCTGTATCTTTTCTTCACACATCTACCTTGCTGGACTTCAAAAGGATGAAAATAGTCCACTCAGGTGTCGGTAAATAGGGTTTCATCAGATTTCACTTGACTGGCTAGTAAATCAGCCATCATTTGTGAGCTATTTTTGGCATTCTGTCTTTTGTATATCACACACCTACAGAGAATACTCTTTACAGCAACCCCAGCCCATATCAACCAATACTTTTGTCTCATCTCAGATATGATGTGTGTGGTTTCTGTCTTGATGATTACACTTGCAGTGCATGTGATCCAATAAGAAATATCAAAAATGAAAATGTTTGGCTGGTGTTTGGCCTCTCTCTGGATGTTGGCATTGTGCAGTCTACCATTGACTCTAAGCAGACAATTTTGCAATATGGAATTTGGACCACTGCCTGCTTTCATCCCTTTCTGAGGTCTTCTATCCTGGAGTTGATTTTCACATTGTGGAACTTGGTGGTGTTTGTTTTGATCTCTGGAAGATTCTTATTTTGCCATTTGTTCAAGAGTGCTGAATTTGTCAGCAAATGCTTCTTGCTGCACAATACATACTGACTTCTTCGGCTTGTCTGATCTCCTCTACTGTAAGGTAGTTTGCTTCCTAAGTTCTCTCTTTTTTTACCCTTTGTTGTAACAATTTCTTCTTTAAATGTATCCCCATGCATGCAACTGCTCTTGTCGGTCTTATCCAATTTGAGAGGTAGTTGCACATGAGCAGTCTTGATGGTGTCTTGTGCCTCAGTGGCCTTATAGTCCCAACTTTCACCTTAACATCAGTAGCCTCTGGAAGCTGTATCTATGACTTCTTGACCTCAGAATCTTCATTAGAAAGGACACTTGCTTCTTGTGCTTAACTTCTTCACTTGGCCAATTTGCCTCCTTTGACATCAGAAACTGCAGACCTTGAAACCACACACTACTTGTTAGCAATCTTTCTATTGAACAAATTTCAGCAGGGTTACTCTTTGTAGGTACATAATGCCACTGTGAAAGACTAGATCCATCTATTATAACCTCCATGTGGTTAGCCACAAATGAGTGGAATCTTGAGGCTTCATTTGTTATGTACTTCAGCACAGTTTGACTGTTAGTCCAGAGTATGCCCTTTCGATAGGATAGGTACTGTCATTTCTCTCTATAACATGGTATTTGTTCTCACAGCTAAGGTATCGGCTGTCAGCTATAGCCTGTGGATGGATATTTTCTTCAGGGGTGCCACTCTGGCCTTGGCTGACACAAAGGAACAATTTATCTCTTTCTCTACCATACACCGAAGGTAAAATACCATTCCATACCCAGATTCACTGGCACCTGCAAATAAGCAGTGCATCTGGACTTGGATTGGCTTTGTGTACTCAGCCTGTCCTTGCCATCTTCACTTCTTATAACTTCTCAAGCTCCTCTGTCCAGTTTTGCCACTAGTGATCTTGCACATGTGATCTTGCTCAGGTTTCATCCCAACATATTTTCATCATTCAGAGTACTTGGCGGATGGACTTGGCTTTCAAATCATAAAGTACAATATACAACATGTTGGTTAGATTAGTGTATTTGAAATTCTTGATAAATGATGAAGAGTTTCAACTGAGGCAATGGAAGTCTTGATGGCCTTGATTCGGGGGGGGGGGCACACTCCCATATGTGAGTATGCATCTTCTTGATATACCTTTTCTGGTTAACTCTAATTTCATCACAAGTTTGAGTGAAACTGATTCCAAAAAAAGTAGGTAAGTTGACCCAAGTCCTTCATATTGAACTGTTCTCTCATCGTCTCCTTGAACTGATTCAATAAAGTAACATCACTGGCATATAATAACAATGATGACACCATCATTGGGTGCATTTTTCTTGTACACACAGCAGTCAGCAGAATTTTGTTGGAAGCCATTGTCAGTGAGGTGCTCATGAAGTTAACTTGTTCCAATTTCCTCCAGACTGTTTTAACCCATAGATAGATTTCTTTAGTCTATACACTAATTTTTCTCCATTGTCTGATGTCACCTCAAACCCCTGAAGATAGATCTCAGCATCAATTGGTGCATGTAAATAAGCTATTTAAACATCCATTTGGTGTAAAACTAGGTTATTGTTCTGGTTCATAGGCAGGAATGTCCACATCAGTTTTTGGCTTGGGTCCGTGAGCAGGAATATCCAATACATGATCTGTTTGCATAGATTGTTCAACAATTCTTGGGAGGAATTTCACCGTTAGTCTGTGCTTCATAACTTTCCCACTTCTGGGATAGTAAACCAGAAAAGCAGGACTATTTTGGTCATATCCAACAAAAATGCCCTTCTGACACCTTGCATCAAGTTTTGTAAGGTTGTGAACATTCGCAAAGCATTCAGATCCGTACACTCCCATCTTGCATCCGGTTTCACCCCTGTCAAAGCCTGATATGGAGTTTGTCGTATGTGGTTATTATACCATCTGTTCCGTATGAATCCTGCAATTTTCACAGCATATGCCCACACACAGCTGTTTGACCCCATGCAAATTGTCTCTTTTATTGTTAGAGCAATTTTAAACAATGGCGACACAATTTTGACAACTGATATAAGTAGGGACATGCAAGAGCTCTTACCTCCGTAAAAATCAGAAAAATACATTGCGGGAATCTTGCCATATAGGCCTACAATGGTCATAATTTGTATGTTATAGCGCCCTCTATATGCTTATTTCCCATAGAAAGACCTGTAAAACTAGATTTTTATGAAAAATCATATTTGCCGCAATGAAATTTCATCAAAATCACACAGGATGTAGTTAGTGGCATAACTACTCCAAATCAGTTGTCAAAACTGTGTCGCCGTTGATATTTTTTGTTTTATTCTCGTTTTGTCATAATAATGAGACTTTGAAACAGCTGTGCACATTGTCTTTAGCAAACCTTAGTCAAACAACAAACACCTACCCATCTCAGAAATGGTTCTCCAGTATCTTTCTGCTGTCCCATTTTGATGTGGGGAATAAGGTGAGGAAGTATCATGTCTAATTCCCTTGTCTCTCATTAATGCTTGGAATTCGTCGCTCATGAACTCTCCTCCATTGTCTGATCTCAAGCACTTTACACAACCATAGGGGGCGCTATCAGCAAGGAATTGTTTGGTTGCTTTAGGGCTGGTATCGACAAGGCTGTTGTCGACAAGGTTGGCGACAATGCACTTCTCCTGGCATGGCGACAACCAAGGAAATTTGTCGACAACAAATACTAGTATTCATGGAGGAGTCTTATCACTTTTGTAACCAGCCTATTCCAGCAATCAAAATAATTGTAATTCCAACTGCCTATTGAATTATGAATCTTGAATTTAAACCATACTTTCTACTTTCACCCCCCAGTAACCTGTTTCAATAAGAAATTCTAACAAATCTGTGAAAATAGTTTTGTTATATATATCATTAATAAATAGCCCAATGACCTCCAGAAGTTGGTCCACTTTTGCGTAGAAGTTCAACCAATGGAGCTCAATGGGCCGGGCTAGTAAAGTGTGGAGTTGAATGAGTCAAAGTGAGGTAATTTGTTTTCCATACAAGTGCTCAATCTAAATCTTTGAGTACTATAAAGTATAATAAAACAAAATTGAGAATTGGCATTCAAAAGATTGATTGTCGACAATTGTCGCCATCGGGTTTAATGATTTACCAACATGTCGACAAAGAAAACACAAACCGACACCAGCTCTGGGTTGCTTGCACCGTGTCAAATTTGTTTCTGAGGAGGTAAATAAAGACACAACCAGAGTAATCGTCAGTGAATGATATTGCGTATCTAAACCCATCTTTTGCAATCAGGTTTACGGGGCCCGCCAAATCAGTGCGGACCAAATCAAGTGGATGCTGTGCTTTTGCATCAGGCCCTCTATTCTGTGTGTTTACAAACTTACCCTGTGTACAAGTATTACAGTTCAACTTGGTTCTATCAACATATGTTTTGTCATACCATCTACAACATTTTCCAACCTTAAAACATCTTCAAAATTGCAATGACCTAACCTAGCTCTCATGCCGATCATTTACATCTAGTGTAAGGTTTACCATGTCTTTGTTCTTACATTTTGTAATTGTATTGTCCTTATCACTATCAGTTGGCACTTGTTGCAGGTAGTATAGTCTTTGTTGTTCAGGGATTGGAAATGTTGTTCCATTCTTCGTCATCTTGCTGGCTTTTTCTTTCAGGTGAATTTCAGCCCCGCTAAGCACTGCTGCTTTTACCGAAAATATGTCCTGTGGGTATGTTGGTATGTATAACACATTTTTCAGCATTACCTTTATCGCGTTTCCATCCGCATCGAGTAGGTTCATCTTGATCTGCACTGTCCACTTTTTAGAAGTCCTGTCCACAACTCCATATAGTGTTGGCTTGGATCGAAGGAGGGGTCATACAACTTCAAAATGTTTCTTGTGATAATATGAGATGTTGCCCCTGTGTCAACCGTCAGTAGGCCCTGTTCGCGTACCTTTTCTGATCCACATAATTGTGTCTTGAACACGAAGGAATGAAGATCTTCTTAGAGTCCAAGATCAGGTCCTGTAACCTGTTTTGCTTCATTGTGGGTTTCACAGTGTTTTGCTCTGCAATTCTCATCAGAATGTGTGGTGCTTTTATGGTAACTGCACCACTGTGACTTCGCGCCTCTCTTTTGGGGAAGTCCCTTGCAAAGTGTCTTTTACGGTTGCAGTTGTAATACCCTGGGCCTTGATTTGGAATTTCCTTTGTGGTCATAACATTGTCAGCTTGTTCTGATTTTTTTGAAAGTTTTTCAATTTCTTCAAAGCGCCTTAATTGCCTTAAATTTGGGGAAGGTAATCTCCTCTTCACTTTGGGAAATGTTAATGGCAAAAGGTTTAAAAACTGTCCGGCAAACCTTTCAATGTCATAGCCACCATCATTTTTTCAGCTTTGATAATATAATCAGTTACCGTTTCATCATCATTTTTGGTTAGTCCAGTTAGTTCAGTGTATAAGCTAATCACCCTCGGTTTGCTGCACCCACCCACCTCAGGATTCTTAAAGCTTCTCTCCCATTATCCTGCGCGTCTCTTATAAGGCCAAGACTTAGGTCGTCTAGGACGTTTACTAACTCGGCATATGCACGTTTATTTTTTCTTATGTCAGCTGCAGTCTCTGGTTGTTCAGCTGCCAGGATAACTTCCCTGATATTTAGAGTGCACAGATGAGATAAAAATCGTGTACGTATCTCCCACAACTCATTCTTCTCGCCGTTTCCGTCAAATTGTAATTTCTGCCACTTGTCAGCATTCCTGGGCCATAACCTGTTGAACTCTTAGTGTGGGTTGGTATGTCAATGAAACAGTTCCCGTAGGATTTTGGTGCTAAAGTTGATTTTCTTGCTGTTTTTCATTCAATAGGGACCAGACAGTCAGAAAATGATGGGGTGCAAATTTTCCGACTGCTGCCCCCTTCCTCAAGGTGGGAAATGTTACTACAGGGAAAATTTAAAATCAAGTCAAATTGTGTTTTAATGTACATTAACATGTTCGTCTCATTATAGTAAGGATTAGAAAAAGTATATATATGCCTAGGTTCCGACCTTTGGTTAAAGCGCTATAATGGTTCAAGGTCATCCTGGGGTAAAATTTACCCAATGCTCAGATTTTGTTGAAACTGGTGATAAGTTGTTTGTATTGTCTCACAGGATCCAAAAATGTATTATTTTACAGTATGTGACATTTGGTTGGCTAATTACATAGCAAAATGTTGCAAGGGTCTACAGGGTCTATGGGGGACACCAGAACTTTCCCTGGATGTCGCAATGGTGAAATCAATTAAAATGCATTTTCTGTTTCAGTATGACACAAGGAATCATTTGACACCACTTTCAACAACATCGGATCATTTACCCCCAGGGTGACCTTGAACCATTACGGGACTATACCGCTTTAACTAAAGGTTGGAACCTAGGCAAATATGTACTTTTTGTAACCCTTATGAGGAGACGAACGTGTTAGTGTACATTAAAACACAATTTGACTCAATTTTAAATTTTTCCCTGTACTAACATTTCCCCCCTAACTAACTGCCCAACTTCAAGTTCATCCTCAAACTTATAAAGCCTAGCGTCACAGCCATACAGGAACAATAGACAGGCATGGGTATGCATAGCTCAATATGCAAGCAAAGATTATACTCTATATAGACGTTGGTAATATCTTTTGATTAGAGCACATCCCTATCAACTATAAAGTATAATTACTGTCGGCTGTGAAGTACTATATGTGCACTGCAAAAAATAATTGTTTTATTGTGCTGGTCTTACAACCTCAGGTTAAATCTTTGAATCCATACCACAGTATGCACTCACTGCCATTTCTGCTACCTACCTTCAAGTGAGAGCTGGAATGAACCTGGCAGGCTATAGTGTTTTCCTACAGAAGATGCAAGACCTTTATACTCGGAGTTTGCTTGTATGTTAGGTTCAAAGTGTGTACTAGAAGGTCTGATACTTGTATAAGCACTGAGTATTTTGTCAATACTCATGTTGATAATTTCGTATTACTGTTTATGATTTTTACGAAGTAATACAAGAAAATATACATTGGCTGTTAATTAATGAGGTGTAAGTTTTCAAGTCTGCGAAATGATGAATAACAAGAAGTCAAAATGAAGAAAATTGTAGTCTTCTTGGCTTGGCAGCAGCAAATCTGTTGACTGCCACGTCCAAGTCAACGCTGACATCTCTATCAGGCGCGGATCCAGGGAGGGGGCGTGCGCCCCCCGGTAATTCTGCAAATTCCTGCAAAATCAGCCCATTTTGAGCGATTTTGGAACAGTTACAGCCTTTCAGCCCCCCGGTAATTTTGACATTTTTCAAATCCTGGATCCGCCATTGTCTATGCACAGCCAGCAGTGCCAAGCCATTCAAGCGGGCGTCCGACATTGTTGTCCTGCAGGAAAATACGATTTAAAAATAACACTTAACCACACTACTTCTTTCAGGCAAACTACTTTGTCGTTCATGCTTTACAAATGAGATGTACTCTAATTACAATGGAAAGAAAGACCAAATTCACATAATAGACCTAGCCAAATGTACAAAAAAACTTGAAAGAGTACCATATCAGTGAACAAAAGAAGATCAAAAGGCAATCGCGTTTAAAATTCTTTTTCAAATGATTCCACTCTCATTTTTGCGGGGTCAGTCAGGAGCTTACTCTGAATTCTGTGTCAAAATATTAACTCATCGTGGATCAATTTGACCAAAAAGAACCCTTTTTTACACGTCGTTATGTTTAAACTTCCAGTGGACCCCTGATCGGAGTCATTATCATGCCGCTGAAATTAAGATGTGGTTAAAGTCACTTACCTGTTGAATGTTTTCAGTCGTCGAAGCGAACTGAATGACCGCTGACATTCGCAGATGGTTACGGGGAAAGTACCTGCTATTTTGAGCATAGTAGTGATGTTTTGAAACCTTTCAGTGTCCATATTTGGATGTTTCAAGGTGTCACTTACAGTTTTGGGCAATCTTTCTGAGGAGAGTCCTTCCCAGTTCACCTGAACGAAAAGGTAAATTGTTCACATGTTTTTCTTTTACATGTTTGAGTTAAATGCAATTATTATTTGAAAGGAAAGCAGTCCGTTTTGAAATCGCTCAAATCCTTTTGCCTAAACAGTTAGATTCACCAGGTTAACAGCATTGTCCAGGACATTGAAAAATATATTTTGTTTCAAGTTTGTTTTGTTTGTGGTGGGTTGGTACATTTACTGCACCCACTTTGTCTGCTCCCAGTTGAATTCAGCAGCCTTGACGGAATACAGTGCATGTGATACTGTAATGATTCCGTCAAGGCTGCTGAATTCAACTGGGAGCAGGGAAAGTGGGTTGCAGTAAATGTACCAACCCGTTTGTGGCTACAGAAGCTTGTGGCTAATGTACTTCCATTCCAGGAATGCAACTCCTTGTTTAGGCTCCTTGGGTTCTCTAGATCATCGCAGTAGGCTGCTAGGTCATTTGTTGTCAGTTTCTCCCGATGAACACCAAAAGCTGGTACAAGTCTTAATGCCAAGACTGCTCGTTCCTGCAACTCTGAAAATCTTATTGATAAATCAAAAAATATCAGCAGTGACATCAACAAACTCTGAACGTGTTCTTACTACAACCACGCCAGGCCTACAACATTTAAAAAAGATTATAGCAAATCCTAAATTATACAGTGCAACAGTATATGATTTTACATATTTTTGTACCTTTACTTTTAGGCCATGATACGTTCGTGATTTAACGATCTTTTCGTGCTCCATCGCTGGGGATCACTTACTTCCTTCACTAAAAATTTAAAAATATTATGTAAACCAGGAAAAGCTGTATCCCCAAATGAAAAATTTTTTTTTTTTTTTTTTTTTATTCCGTCAAGGCTGCTGAATTCAACTGGGAGCAGACAAAGTGGGTGCAGTAAATGTACCAACCTGTTTGTGGCTACAGAAGCTTGTGGCTAATGTACTTCCATTCCAGGAATGCAACTCCTTGTTTAGGCTCCTTGGGTTCTCTAGATCATCGCAGTAGGCTGCTAGGTCATTTGTTGTCAGTTTCTCCCGATGAACACCAAAAGCTGGTACAAGTCTTAATGCCAAGACTGCTCGTTCCTGCAACTCTGAAAATCTTATTGATAAATCAAAAAATATCAGCAGTGACATCAACAAACTCTGAACGTGTTCTTACTACAACCACGCCAGGCCTACAACATTTAAAAAAGATTATAGCAAATCCTAAATTATACAGTGCAACAGTATATGATTTTACATATTTTTGTACCTTTACTTTCAATAATGATTTAGAGATGGTTTGGTCTTAGAATAGGTGATTCATTAGCACAATTCTGCTTTGTATATGATGAAATAAGAAACAAAACAGTTAGCAATGTACTTCATGGTGGCAGGTTGTGAAATGAACATGGTTATACATGTCTAACTCGAGTGGTTTTTCTGAGGCGGATGCACTAAGTTAGTAGGCAAGCTTTGGCATTTATGTTCATTGAAAATGGATGATAAACATTTTTATGTGACATGCAATATTGATAACGCATTATACTCTTAAGTGGGGGGAAATCAGTAGCGCATGTGACTGTGTTAATTATTTCAAACAAGGCATAATCATCTTGATGTTTAACAAAAATAATCAAGTATTCCATACTGCATTCATACCTCTCATTCATCTCGCTTAAGACATGATCCAGAAATGGGATCAGCACGGACCTCTTATAGTACTCTTCCGGGGTGTCACAGGTAGGATTGGACCGCTGAGACTTTCGTCCAGCAAGCCTTGGCATGGCTTCATTGATTCCAACGGACTGAGCAATTTCTTTTGCTTCAGTATACGTCTCGTGACGTCATTGTACTATTGGAACATCCTTTAATAATTCAGGGTAACGCCGTCAACATTGGAAAATTGTCAGGGGCTGACATGTTTGTAATATTTCCTTAAAACCAGGATATTTTTGAACTTATTCAGACACTTGCATGCCATCCTATACAGCTGCTATATCGACGTTAGCAGATCGTGAGCGCGAACCATGAAACAAATCTCTCGCTCTCTCTCTCTCTCTCTCAGTCCATACAGCTGCCATCGCATTAACACTTACAGATCGTGTACGAGCGCGAACCATGAAACGAGTCTCTCTGCTTTTCTCCTTTTTCTTTTCTCCTTCTCTTTTCCTCTTCTTTTTCTTCTTCTTTTCTCCTTCTCTTTTCTTTTTTCTGTCTCCATTCCTCTTTCTTCCTTCCTCTTTTTTCTTGAGAACTTTGAGGGGGGCTTTAGCTTGGTACTTGCCAAGCTTCAAAATGTCAATTGTTTAGGTATTCAAAATGTAGGTTGCTTGAAGGTTCTACTTCCGATAAATGGGTTTTACAATGCTTTTGTGAGCTCTAAATGACCAAAATGTCAGTTATAACCTTGTAATTCTCAGCTCACAACATACCTTTTTATACAATGGATGTGATGTTGGCAGTAAAGGTGATCCACAGGTGTAGTCATACTCAACTGCACACTGCTCCAGATCCATTAAATCGGTTGGGGTTATACTCTTGGGGTTTAGTGCATAGATGACATGTGGTTTGTTGCATTCCCTGCAGCAAGTTACAAGACAGGCTTGTTGGCCGGTTAATAGGCTGGTTTTACACCCCTGTATATTCAAAGTTAAAAAGAAAATCTGCTGAATTGACCCCAATGTCCAGAAAAAAAAGCATATTAAAAGAACAGCAAATACATTTTCTCACCTGTTCATCCTCTGAGAATTAAAAGAACAAAAGAAAAAGCAAATGCATTTTCTCACCTGTTCATCCTCTGACACTTTGCCGACAAAGGGCCTGTTTCCTGGCCTTTTTTCATCTTTGTTTGTATCCCATATACCTCTTGGAATGGTTTGTAGTGCTCCTCAGTCTCATCTAGTATGGGGTCGGGTAACCAATGAACTTTCTTGATCTGCTTTGGGCGGCAGCAGTCCTCATCTGCACATTTGCGTATCTGTGTAAAACAAAACAGAAACCCTGGCATATAAATTCAAAAAGTGAAAAAGAGAAGTGTAAATGTTGCTTTTTCAATGTTTAATATACAGTGGTATAAAGATTATAGAAAATAACAATGTAGCTGTACCTGAAATGCAATGGCGGATCCAGGATTTGAAAAATGTCAAAATCTACCGGGGGGCTGAGAAGGCCGGTAACGGGTCAAATAGCTCAAAATGGGCTGATTTTGCAAGAATTTGCAGAATTACCGGGGGGCGCGCGCCCCCTCTGCCCCCTCCCTGGATCCGCGCCTGAAATGTATAGTGTCTACTACGTGTATGTTTCTCAACCCATGCCTGATAACTCCTCTTAGTTGACATAACTCGCTTCTACAGCTTGGTAAAATCAACACTGTATCATCTATTTGTGTGATGAATCCTTGGAGTGACTCGATCTTCTCATTTGAGATTGGGTTCTTTGTTGCAACCTGTAGAATATATACAATAACCATTTTGTGATGATCAAGTGCCTTTAAATCAATAAGCCCTATGAACATGGTGCTCTTACTTGTATCCCATTCTGTGAAAAGTGGCACAATTTGTATCGCAACTTCTCTTAGAATATTAGCCATATCTCTGGATTGATAACCAAATCAGATATTGTAAATGGTATTTATAAAGCCAGACTTCATTTGTGATATGATATAAATATTATGTCACTATTTTATTTTTTTCATCTCCAAAGAGAGTGCTTTTGCCTTGCACCATTTTTTGTGGACACCCTGTATACTTGTACTGCATTAAATAAGGAGCGGACTTCTCAAAGCACATCCATTTTATGTCCATCCACTTAACATGTTCACCTTCTGTATTCTGCGTTCTGTTTCTGATGATTATTCTTGCAAGTCCTTCAAATCATAAAACTGAGAATGATGCATCAATTTCATTTCATACTGTGGCTCTCTTTTCTTTAGTTACCCCTTTGATGATGATCTCCCACTCTTGTGTGTGTGTAGATTCTTTGATGCTTTTTGCCATTTCAATCATCGCATGCATTGAGAAAGCTATTGTTTCCTTGGTGCACAATTATGGTAACAATGCTACTTAACACTTTGTGCTCCAAACAATTTGATCATTTTCATTTAACCATACCTTAACTGACGTGTGCACTAGATACAGAGTGTCATTATCTTTAATATTATACAAAAAATAAAATCTCAAAAAATGGCACTTAACCTTTTTGTCCTCCAAGCACTTTTGTCCTCCAAGCACTCGATATATAGGGTGATTCGGATAAGTATGGACTACCTATATTATAAAGTATGTTTAGATGAATAAAACACAATATATTAACATGAACTGTGGCAAACTGTACCTTTATTTGAAGTTTGAATCCTTTGAAGCTTGAATGTTTATGAACTTTCCCCTCCCTGGTTCTCTATGACTTTGCGGCAGCGATTCTTCCACCCGCGATCTCCCTCGAGAAGATTTGGAAGAATCGTATGACCTCCCAGTTTGACATAATCCCATGCATCCTTGATTTTTTTGACCAGCATGTCCGACTCCGACTGCGAGTAAGCTTACTGGCAACATCATTTATACTGTGTCCCTTCATTCTGAGTTCAATCACTCTTTCTCTCCCTTTCTGGTGCATTTTTACCTTTCTTTTCTTGTTTTCACATGAATATTGTCCCTTTAAATCAAAGATACAACCGGAAGTTATTTGGCACACTGCATAAAATGGTCTGATAATCCACAAATATTGCTCAAATTTCACGGATAAACATTCTACACGGAGGTTGATATGTTGTCTTTAAAGTTCGTTGACACCCAGTTGTTTACTGCTTAAGGCAACTGCCTGAGGGCAGCATAACTGATTCTTGGCCTAGTCCATACTTATCCGAATCACCCTATATATCTAGTTTTACACTTCTTTCTATGGGAAAAGGATATAGAGGGTGCTATATTACATAGAAATCATGGTCTTTGTAGGCCAATATGGCAAGATTTCCGCAATGGATTTTTCTGATTTTTACAGAGGTAATAGTTCCCTACATATACCAGTTGTCAATATTGTGTCGCCACTGTTTAAAATTGTTTTAAAAATAAGAGACATTTGCATGGGGTGAAACAGCTGTGTGTTGCTTTTCCTGCAGTCTCATTTCTAGTTTTATTTCTTTGGTACATTTTATAATAGCCTTCATAACACTCTCTGCAGCATCACTTGCTATATCATTGTACCACTGTCTGTGCCATATTCTTCATGTGTGTGATTGTGGGCCGCCAGCTATAGCTGGCAGGACCACTTAGCAATCCGTTGTGCGTGTGTATGTGTGTATGTGTGTGTGGATGTGTGTGTCACAAATTGTTAAGTTTTTTTAAAATTGACCTCAATTGAAAAAGTTTAACTTCAATTTGGAAACCAAACTTCTGTCATAGGTGCAACATGGGATCCGTCATAGGTTGATGAGGTCAAAGGGTCATGTGAAGGTCAAAGGCATGTGAGGTCATAGTTGAAAAATGGGCTAAAAAATGTAAAAAATCATCTAAAATTGAAAACTTGAAGTTCAATAACCAAACTTTTGTCTAGGTGCACCATGCGATCCCTCTATGTTGAGAAGATCAAAGGTCAAATGAACCAGGGTCAAACGGTAGGGGCGGACCACAGGCTATATATTTGAATATAGCGACGCGTCGAAGAAACGAGAACAGCGAAATTCTCGGGGATTTAGCAAGCTTGTATTTCTGATTATAACTGGATCTCTTTATTGTTTGTAAGTTTGTAATCAAAGTTCTGCTTGTTGTTCTCTAGTGTCTTTTATAAGCCAACAACATTGTCATCATGTTTTGAAACTTTATTTTTTGCATAATGTGATATAATTTGTTGTTGTAATTTATCACAAATTAGGAATGTACATGTATACAATTACAATTCAAGGGCAGCTTGCAGCATGTATTGTTCTCGCCACAACTCTATCTGGAGAGACATAGAAAGAAAACACTTTTCTGTCTGTCGTTGTCTGTCGGGCACATTAAAAAAAGCCTGGTGACAACCGAGATGTTACATAGTAATGAATAACATGCAAATACTTGTCTCTTCAAAGATATTCCTCAAATCAAATAAAGGCCGCTTAACAGTACCAATTCAAGGAGGCCTGCATTTGATGTGTCTCGCCTGACAGTTCTTGAAGAGAGCGACATATAATTTGTCCAGGAGTTTATTTTCCATTTTTGCGGGTGGTTTTTCGGGTTGGTTTGCCATTGCTAACGTGTGTGAGCAGTGTCGCAATCACATACGTGCCTGATGTTCATTAACATGCCTGTGATGGTCGATATTTAAATTAGCTGTGTTGTTCACGGGTTTGCCTATGATGAGGCGTCATTACGGGAAGAGAAATTAAACATCTGGATACAGTTATAGTAATCACTTTTCTGTCTGTCTTAGTGCATGTAAAGCTGGTAAGCAAGTTATCGGGCAGTCTACATGATAAGGGATACAGTGAAGTAACTTTTGTTATCTTTCGGGTTATTGATTTTTATTCATTGAAGACAGCAAATCAATAAGATCCACAAAGGCAGCAGCAAAATAAATTACAAGTAAACATACAGAAAAGGTTAGAGCAAAGTTGAGATCAGAAAAAAAAGTGCTCATGCAGCCCAGTTTCAAAGTATAAAAATCCAAACCTCCATTACGAAAATGAGAAGAAAGTTTGCCCTTTTTAGCTATTTATAAATTCAGTTTCGGTTAGTTTTCATATACAATCTACAGCTCACAAAATTAGACTTTTGTTTGAAACCTGCACACATAAAGATAAGACCTAACACTAAAAAGAGATGAATTAAGAATTTATCAACCCTTCAACACCCAAATATTTGGTTAAAATGTTGAATGAATGAAAGAAAAGTCAATGTAGGGTTTAATCCTAAAGGTGTTGACGATCTCCTAACAAGTGGTTTACCTTTCACATTCACAAAACATGAGTAATGTTTCAGGGGAATTTCTTAAAGAAAGCAAATCTTGGGGAGGTCCCTTCTCTTGATCTTAAAAAGAAAATCATCAAAGCAAGTGCCTATGAAATGTTTTGAAATAGAAGTGACCTAAGGCGAGAATCAACTAGAACAATTAAAATTCCGGCAATGCATTTTTTTCCCCAGTCCAAATGCAGAGGATCGTAGTAACTCTTTCCAAACAAAAAGAGATACACTTTTCAGGAACACACTTGTCAATCAAAATAGAATAAGCTGCCTCTGGTATGTTCTGAGTACTAAGAAGTCTTCAACAACACATATTAACAACGTTCATTTATGCAAAACGGGGGGTTTCAATCCAAGCAGAAGGGATACTTTCTATCAAGAAAGTATTATTTTTTCTAACCTTATGAAAATGTTAAAATCAAGAATAAATTCCCTCACAAATTTGCAACCTGGAGTGGGAGGATTAATTAATCATATAGAAAAAATACCTTATAACACACCAATCCTCAACATTAGAAGTACTGCCTTGGATTTGGATTCTATATCCTGTTAACCATAAACTCTGGCAAGCCCCCAAATCAGAATAATTTAATACCACAAGCATTTTTCACAGGCTTTTATGACAGAAAATACCAAAGTTCTAAGAAATCTGCCCATTCCTTGTATTATTCCGGGCTTATTCAATATATTCTCTGGGGCATATGATAACCATAACATATCCCTATGGTCTAATGAAGACCACTCAATTGTTTTCCATAAACTGACATAATCGTCATCCAAAAGAAGTTTCACCCAGGACATTTTCTGGGCTAAAGCAAAAGTATACGGGTCATTCATGCGAAGGCCACACAATGGGAAGTCATTGCAAAGGCATTTTCTTTTGACTCTATCATTACCCCCATTCCAAATGAACTTATAAAACAATTTGTTAAGCTCTTTAAAAAAGGTGTAAGGATTACAGTGAAGTAACTTGGTGGAAGTGGGTATAATGTTCTCCACCTGATTAGATTTTGGGCAGAAAATACTATTGTACTGAATTGTATTGTATTGTATTGTACTGACCCAAGTATAATCCCATGCTCGATTATAATCCCACCCCAGTTTTGAAAGAATCTGAAAAATGTAGAAATTCCTATTATAAACCCACCATAAGTTTTTTTTTTTCTGGAAGGCATTATATTACATGCACTTTTTGTTACAATCATTACTGTTTTGGTAGTATCTTGTGCTTTTCTTTACAAATTAATTATGTTCATGCTTCAGTCATTTAGGACATCCTACGGAGGGACGAACTTTGGTAGGGACGAACCAATTAACACCTATTATCTTTGAACGACAAAGGCCCGCAAATCGATGATCGATATGTCAATCATTTTCCTTGAAAGGGAATTACGAGTCGCGTTCAATAGCGGTAACACAAAGACACTGATAATAGACAATTAAAGTAGCTTGACGTTGCCGATCAAAATATACTTCTGCAATTGATATTTAGTTCATTCTGAGAGTTTTACTCAACGAACATGGAGCTTCAGATGATAACTCTTCCTCGTGGCATCGGCTATGTGTACGACAATTTCGTCTATGTGAAAGATAAGGAGGTGAGAGAGAGATTGTACCTGAAATGTCAGCGGCGTAAGAATGGGTGTAAAGGTCGGGTGACATTGTGTGCAGGCAAGGTGAAGTCTGGAGCGGGTCATGATCATCCACCACCTGATTTAACCGTCTATGATTTCAAGCGTGAGTTGAAGGAGCAGTCAAAACGTCCCGAAAATCATCGCCTGTCTGTACCCAAGTTGGAGTACACGCAAGCATTACTGAATAGCTATTCCGAGGATGATGCCAACTTTGACTTTTTTAACTTTTTCAATGTTTACTTTGGCAAGTGGTTAGATAAGCCACTTGATTTGTGGGATTGGCATGGCTTAGATAACCGCACGAACAACCATGTTGAGAAATGGCATGCTAGGTACCGCAAGACCCAGGGAGAGCCGCATATTGGAATTTTCAAGTTCATCCTACTTTTGCACGAAGAGCATAAGAAGACTGCTGAAAAATTGCACGCCCGACTTCTAGGCCACAGTGTTCCGCGCAAGGATCCTGGCTACGATGCATTATCAAGACGTATGCATTCCATCATGCGTGAGTTCTCCGAGCGTGACCCGGTAGACTTCCTTACTGGATTGGCCTACTGCACACCGGCACCCCTGCGAATGTGAGCTGTAGACACTCAACGCCGGTTCTTCTAGGAACCGCCCAAACAGTCCTTTTCAGGACTACCACTGTTCCGGCAAAAAGAGAAATGATTTTGTGTTGATGATATATGATGAAATAAAGTTTTTAAAAAATAAATGCAAAAATAATTTAGCCATAATACAAACAACACACTCATTGGCCTGTAGGCCCCACATGAACATAGCCCCCATAGATGTTGTTCTATAGTCCCAAATCTTTCATTTTAAATCGTACCGGTGAGCAAATTTTAATTATTTTTGAAGTAATTCTTTTCAAAACATTTGAAAACAGGCCCATGTTTTTGGAAACTTTGAAACTCCCACTTTTTCTTATTGAAGGGAAAGTGCAGTTGCGAGGGCGATCTCGGACCCGCCATTCTTTAATATTGGTCCAATTAAGGGATAATCTGTTCGTCCCAACCAAAATTCGTCCCTATGTAGGAATGCGGTCGTTTACAGCTAGGTCTTTGTTAATCACACAGCTCATTTGACACTTGAAAATATCTGGAATAAGTTTAGCTCTGTTAAGTTGAAATATTAGTACTTGTGTGTTTTCTGTTAGGGTGGATGTGAGATATTTAATATTATAAACAACTATAATGTGCCTTTAATACAAAGTTAACTGGAAGCTAGTGCAACTCCTTGATTGCTCTACCATATGTGTTTGCTTATTGCCATAGCAACCAAGGTACTCTATGCAGCCCTAGTTTACTTACTTGACCCTAGACTTGACACCATTGGTATGTAAATAAAATTAGTTGTTGTGATGGCTACCTGTGAGTCTGACGTGTGCATTTATTGGTGTATTTGTAATTAAACAAATATCTAACAGTGGAGATCCCAATATAATCCCACCCCCTAAATTCAAGCTAATTTCAGGTTTAAAACAAGTGGGACTATTCTAGGGTCTGTACAGTAATATGAAATTATGTACATTCTAGCCATTCAAATTATTTCCAAGCAAGTGAAGTGATTGTACATGTAGTATGGGTTCATTCAAATACTTTGTTTGAATATTTTCTTTGCTGAACTCCCTCTTTAATATAGAGTTCAGTTGTATTTTGGCAATAAAATTTAAAAAAAGAATGATATGCATCTTGTTGCTATCTTATCATTTGGTAGTGTCTGTTAATTTTCTGTATGTGTGTCCAGCCATATTAAAGAGGGATGACCTGATTTAAAGACACAGTGATTCGTCCGAAAGAGTCAAAATATTTTAAAATTTGCAGGATAGTGAAGAAGTCTGTAGAATTCTCATAAGTTACTTTTTCCAACTGAAGAATTGACAGAAAAGGAAGAAAACAGCAGTGTTCAAAGATATGATTCTCCATTCAGTTATGTCTTGTAGCAGAGAAGATGAGAAAGAAGGAGATGGTTCAACTGTTACTTCAAAAGATAAACTGTTCATCCGCCTATTCATCTTAATAGCCTTAAATCCGATTGATTGGATCAAAGACATGAGCTTCTTGCTATAGAACATTACATACACCTGTCATTAAATCCCAGAACTATTCCAATTACCCAGTTGTCAACTGGCATTTACACAAAGTCATTGAACTTTGGTCGTGACCAGTACAGCGAAACGTACTCTTCTGCATCACTTACAGACAACTTTGACCCCAAATTTTCAAAGCATTTTGGCTCTTTTGACACTGTCTGACACAAATAGGTATGGTTGAGTTGTATTCAAAATGCACTTATCTAATCATTCATCATATCGTATTTCACAGGAACTAACCGGATATGTTTAAATTAGGCTAAAATAACAACATCCTTATTGACTTCAAAACATTAAATCAAGGGCTAATTTTGCTGTTTTCTTTCATTAAAAAGTCACTGTTTTCCTCAATTATTTCGCCAATGAATAAAATAAATAATTATCGATCAGAACAAACGTGGAGTTCATTACCAGCAGAGAAATTTTAGCTGGAATATTAATAAACTGTTTTAGTATAGCAGTGTGTCAATTACTTCCTGTTCTGAAACTTTCCTGACTGGCCAAGTTGAGTTGGATGAACAGATTACATGTACTTCAAAGGTGCAATCGAGCGGCCCTTGAAGTTACCCAAACAGTGAGCTGATGAATGAGAGTAATCCTGGGTAATCGGATTTCAAAATCGAGCCATCTCCTTCTTTCTCATCTTCTCTGGTTGTAGTAAGTGTCCATACAAACAGTAAAGACTAATATATCCGATTTTGTCCTCATTAGGTCGCTTCGGGCCTTATCATTTGCAGGATATGTTAGGGTACCTGTATTTATTTGTTACACACATGCAAAAATTTTATTTTTGATAATTTTTTTGATTTAGCAAATCACTGATAGTGCCTTAAGTCTAAAATTTTTTCATCTTGATGGAATGGCCTTCACTCCAAAACCCCATCTGTAAAGTTTTGCACCGATATTTCAAACCGTTTTGATGTAAGAGCTGAAAACGTGATTTTGTAATCCCCGTAGAGTACTGTGTAAACTTTAAGAGCCAGGAGAAGATGTTTTTGAGGATATAAATTTCTCTGAAATTGCACTTGATTGGTTGTAGACCACCTACCAAAACGTTTCGAAGGTTTATTGGACAAACAAGCACGAAAGAAAACCGCAAACCTTGTTTTGAACTTGCCTGCTATTCTAATCCGCCCTATAGGAAACCATGCTTTGAATTAGTGTCGTGCATGGCAGAAATTACGAAATCATCTTACTACATAAAGACGGCGTATTTGGCTTATTCACTTCAGGTGTGATCTAATACATTGGTACAGGTTAAAAAAAAATTGAGGGTGCTTCTCTCTGGAAATCTCATGTCTCTTTAATATTGGTCGACCAAAATGGGGCATATTTTTGATCATCCAAACAACAGTTCTATAGATAACAGTTCTATAGATAGCAACTTTTCCTCCTGTTTCACCATCCCTCCAGCTCCCTCTTCGCAGCTTCCACACATAAAATCTCTTGCCAATCTTGGGGTCACTCTCTTCATCTTTGTGCCCCGCTTTGTGCATCTCCCATGGATCCATTTCCCACATTTCTCACACCACACTGAATTAGCTTTTACCTTCTTCCCACACACGCCACATGGGTCTACCTTACTCACTACCACTAGTACTAGGCTATGGTACATGATACAATGTTGGCCTTTTAATTAAATATTTGTGCTCCAGTCCTGGGGATTACTTATTTCCTTCACTAAAATTAAAACAATATTATTTTAACCAGGAAAAGCTGTGTCCCCACATGAAAAGAGTGCACATTATTTAGAACAAGGCGGTTCTCGAACCACAAGTCTTGCCTGCTTTCGCGCATAACTGTAAGACAAAAAGCAGCACACCAGAGTGCAACTATGCGAGTCCAGGGTGTCCCAAAAAACTTGTGCAAGCAGATAAACTCCAATTTCTCAACTAGTTTTACTTCCCACTCTTTCATTTGACACCACCCTAGGGTCACAAAATTTTCCACTGTGGCGATATTAATCTTGAGAAGTCTTCAACAAGAGCATAACTAAGATGTTTAGGAGTAGCACCCCCGGGTTTGCATTTTTATAATATTCTATACCTCTCACTCTTTCATTTGACACCACCCTAGGGTCACAACATTTTCTGTTGTGGAGATATTAATCTTGAAATGTCCCCAACTTAAGCATAACCAAGAGATGTTTAAGAGTAGCACCCCCGGGTTTGCATTTATAGTATTCTTTATTTCCTGCTCTTTCATTTGACACCACCCTAGGGTCACAACATTTTCCATTGTGGAGATATTAATCATGAAAAGTCAAACAAAAATCCCTTTAAAATTACCTAAAATTTAGTAAAAATATGAAAATTTACTCAATTTGGCAACACTATTTTGAAAATATCATGTGACCACATTTTAAATTTGAGTCCCATACACATATTTCTATTTATAACACTAGATACAAACGCCAGCTCAAAAGCCGTAACCATCTTTTCCCGCATTGCGTACTTATTTCCATAGCGTGGTGTACCATTTATTCATATATTCCCTGATTTACATAGCGTGGTGTACCATTTATTCATATATTCAGCATTTTGCATAGAACGATGTACCGTTTCCAGGCCAACAGGTTACGGAGCATGCGCGTACGCGTGCACGTTTCGAATGGATGACCGTAATGAATATTTATAATTTTCAAAACACGGTTACGGTGGCCGCCTATTCTTCAACACGGGCGTACACTATCTAGTGTTATAAATAGAAATCTGTGGTCCCATACGGGGTCTGGAAAGCGGTAAAATGTCCAATTTGTTTATGTCTTTTCACATTTTCCAAGAAATGTAAACAGGCTGGCAACCCAAAAGACTGATCCACGTCATTTGACACCACCCCAGGGGTCACAACATTTTCCATTGTAGAGATATTAATCATGAAAAGTCATGCAAAAATCCCTTAAAATTCACTAAATTTAGTAACAATATGAAAATTTACTCAATTTGGCAACACTCCTTTTGAAAATATCATGTAACCACATTTTAAATTTGAGTCCCATACGGGGTCTGGAAAGCAGTAAAATGCCCAATTTTATGTATTTTGGCAACCCAAAAGACTGACCCACGTGCAACAACCAGAACTAGAAATCATTTCAATGAAAACATGGGCACTAGACATGAACAAACCTAGCTCTATACACGCTGTAGAGCGTTTTTCTACTGCAAGTCACTGACTTCTCTAGCCACCGACGGCACTTTGCGCCTGCGTAGTACATTCCATTTATGCAAATACTTTCTGCTATTTATAGCGCTCGATTCAGAAGTGGCCACGGTCGACTGACCTGAGTTTTAAATGAATCTTTGTGTGTACTGCAAGTAAATGGTGTGGTGCACAGCGTTTGAGAACTTAAGAAAATACATGACTTTGGTAATTTTATTCCAAATCATCAGTATGTCTAATCTGTTGTGTAATATTATTTTTCCAGGTCTTTTTGTTTTCTCTCAAAACAATTGTGAAAAATAATATCTGTGTGGAAATTTGAATAGAACAAATTCATATTGTTTTTGTCATTGTAAGGTTTTTTTAAAGATCACATCAAAAACAAGAAAAAGAAGAACAACCAAAAAGACATGCAGACATAAAACAAAACACACTCCCATGATTATCACACAATCTTTAAATTACCATGGTACTTTGCTTAAAAAAGAAAAAATAAGGAATGATAAAACAGAATTAATTTGACATTTGGGGTTTTTGTTATAGTAGTAGGGTATGTGTGTCTCTGGTCTTGTTTCAAGTTGGTTGTTTGTTTTTGTGTCTAATAAGAGAGAAACTTTTTGCCTGGTGGAAAAGAGTAAATAATTCATGACGAGGTCCATTTAAAAAAAAAAATTGTCAAAGCTGTTTTCTGTTTTGTTTCCAGCAATTGTATATTCAACCTAGTGGCCCGTATTCCAAAAACATGTTTAACATTCGTTTAACTAAACAATCATGTAACTTTGAAATAGTGAGGTGGATAAGTAACAATTCATTAAAATTACGAAAAAAAGATAATAATTGTTTTCAATGAAATATGGACATGCCTATACTACTAGTTTGCTCCTTTGCAAACAAAGGATTAAAAAAGATGGAATATAAAATTTTGGATTGACCAATAACTTTTGAGGTTTATAGCGCACTGTGCGGGACGACTGACATAAAGCGATTTTCCAATAGTTTATGAACTCCCGATAAAATGTCCTTTTTAAATTCGGAGCGGGGGTTACGTACACTTTGTACTTAAGCGAAAATGGTGAAAATTTTGGACGACCCTAAGACTTTACACTTTTAAAAATATTGTAAATGCTAAAGTATTATACGGGCATCACACTTAAAAATACGGGGTCAAAAGGGGATGCATAAAACACAAAATTTTTGGCTCGCCCGCTCGGAAAAATCTATTTTGGGCCTTTTTAGTTATTTGTTTTGGATGCTTTTTGGAATGCCCCTCCCCTTGTTACGGGTCTGATCAAAGGACCACTTTAATGAGGTGGGACGTTGAGCAACCAAAAGGGTCATTTTGTTTATAGAAGCCAATTGGGGGATTCAAAAGGGGAAAAAGAAAAACAAAAACAAATAAATCACTTATGTATACATAAAATAAATTCTTATTCAGTGGGTGTGGCTAATCATGCTTATAATTTGATTGGTTTAGATCAAAGCTCCGCTCATCCATTACTGGCCATGGATAGTGCGTGCAGCAATTACGCGATGTAGTCAAATAATTGACACGTGCAAGCAGGCGCGTTAATACTGCGTCATGCATGCATGTCGCGTTTGTATGCAAATGCGATTTACGCAGCATGGCGATCACCACGCGATGACTTGATGTAACAATATTTTTGACAAATTATGTCGATAAAAAGCAAAAATGCACAATTCTATATAAGAATGAGAAAAAATATGAGATTTTTGTTTTGTTTTGGCCATTTTAGAGGTGTCATATCATGGTGGATGCCCATTCATTATGACAAAATCTAAGATGATCAAAAAAAAAATCTCATCTTCTATTCTCCAAATGAAGCATCCCTAAATCCTGCATTGTAAAATTTGCATTTATCGATTGAACCCTTAATTATATCACTTTTTAAAAATATTTAGAAACTAAGCATTAAAGGGATACGGAGGGAGGGGTCTGAGATTACAAATTTTCTATAAATGTAAACTTGATTCGATACAGAATATGTCTTACTGTCATTGCCAAATATATAAGCATCCGTGAATTATTTGTTGTTCGCAGGAACTCATCTTCCTATACATAAGGCACCATTTTCGGCCACACGCGAAAAAGTTTATTAGACCTAGTCTCAGATATAAACTGCTGTCAACAAGAGCCAATTCTGTGGCGAACGCGGACACAATTTTGGCCTGGTTTTGGGCTTGTTTCCGTGCGTCAATATGCAAGCTGTAAGCTGCGATCTAAACGGGACGCATGTAAAGCGGAAAATGCCTTTAGGTCGATTTCTCTTCCTTTTTTTTGAGAATTAAATGGGTGACCCCCTGTTTTTTTTTGTTGATGTACGTGTACCGTAAATTTCGCATACTCGCATATCTTTTCGATAACATAAATAAAAAAATTAAACAAAATTGATGTTTTTTATTTTTTATTTTAAGAGAGGAAAACGACACTATAGAGTATTATATACCTCATATAGATTCCTCTCATCTGATTGGTTAAAAGTAGAGTCATTAAAATAGCTGGGCCCCTTTTTTTTCTATCAAGGTGACGTCATAATTAACTGTGCCCGAGGCATGGCAATCGACTGCGCCCGAAAAATAATAGGACAGTCTCAACACCGTGTTCATAGATCGCTCGTGTGTGCGCGTCCCCTGTACGATGAGCGTTGTAAATAGCTTGTATGCCTTGTCAGTTCAGGAAATCTTTTAACCAATCAGATGAGAAGAATCTATATATATTTGGTATATCAAACAAATATTGCGCCTATAATTTTAATCGTGTCCCTCATAGCAGTCAATAGTTGTATGCTATTTACTGCTGATAGCAATGTGTCACATTAAAACAAGCTATCTTCTGCTGATAGCAATGTGTATCACATTGAAACAAACTATCAGCAGTCTATAGTTTGTTTTAATGTGATAAACATTGCTATCAGCAGTAGATAGCACTACTGCTGATAGAAATGGGTCACATTAAAATAAGCTATCTACTGCTGATAGCAATGTGTATCACATTAAAACAAACTATATACCTCATAATAGATTCCTCTCATCTGATTGGATAAAAGTAGCGTCATTAAAATAACTGGGCCCCTTTTTTCTATCAAGGTGACGTCATAAACCGTGCTCGAGGCATGGCAATCGACTGTGCCCGACTGTGATGTTAAAACCTCGGGCATAGTCATGGTTTTGACATCCCCTGGGCCTATAATTTTAATTGTGCCCCTCATAGCGTCAATATTTGTTATACTGTACACGTTTGGCCAAAATTTTACATCTTATAGCTCAAAACAAAGTAATGCCCCCTTTTTAATTTTGGATTTGTTATTTTCGACACGAGGAAAATACCATATATCAAAAAAGTAAAGAAATTCATGATTGTTTTTATTGTTCCATCACAACCCTTATAAGAGATTCCAATAGAAAAAAAAACATTTAAAAAAAAAGGGGTGGCGCTGTTTTGACAATTGTCTCATATCTCTAAGAAGTTCTCGAAATCCAAATTCAAAGATGACTCTATAGCTTTAAGAAACACCGCCAATTTATGCGTGTAAATTTAAACATGACAAATTTCCTCTATCTTTTTTTGCGCCTCTTCTGTTTGATCTGTGTAGTGTGTTGCCTGTTATGTTCTCTTGTTTGTCTTAGTCTATGTGTATGTTTTTGTCTTTAAAGATTCTCTTTTAGTCACATCGGTCAACTTGTTCTCATTCCCCTCAACGTGTTTGTATCATGCGTGTGTTTTATACCCTTTCAAGCGCCACCTTATTGTTTCTCACCCTGGAACGATCATTATGTCCACTATTATATATATGTTAGCTATTAGCTAAACTACCGTAAGTACGCCTCCATTAATTATAAGATCTTAGAGGTGTCCTTTAGGTCCTAGCATATGTTTTCGTTTCAATGTTCTTATCGACATATTATCACACTGTACTGTCCTTTTTGTATATGTAAGTTTCTGTACTCTATATGTATTGCTGAAAATTCAATATGAATAATTGAATATGAATATGTTTCAAAGTGATAAGCCAGTAGCAAGAATGTGTTAGATAGAGTTTAATTCTACAACATTTACGTGTCTCCCAGGTGAGGTATGCAGGCGTCCAATAGTGTTAGTATGGGCCCGTCTGTTGGCTTATTTTAGGCCCAATGTGTCTATTCCGTCCCCAAAATGACATGGCATACATTACTTGATGTATCTTTGTGTCTTTTATGGCATAAACGCACTTTACGAGAGTGATAAGCTGCTTTGAAACAATTTTCTCAGATACTAAGATATTAGATTTATTTTTATAATATTTATTAGATTATTTTATGTTATATTTCACTCTTGTCATCGGCAATGCAATGCAGTATAATTAAACGGGCAGGAAGCCGGACCTTTCCAAAAGAGAATATTCCTTCGAATATATTAAAAAACAACATTTTCGTCAAGATTTCAAGTTTACATGTTACACCAAGGTGACGGCTAAATTTGGGACTTCTTGGCGTCCGCCGCCTGCTTGGTACATTTGCTTCGCTCAGCGTTGCATACATAGTACAACTTCAAATATAACTTAGTTGCTGTATATATATCGTTATTTTAATTTCGATACAATACCAAGATTAAAATAATCTGATGTACAGATATCATAGAACACGTTAGTAACTTTCAAAATAAAATAAACACACAAAAAAATGGAACGGCAAATTTTAAGCTGCGCCACTACACCACACTAATACAGCGTGTACAACCACGAGACCGGCCTACCATGAGCATGCCATGCATCAATGTGAACCGCGGAGCAATAAATGACCCCCCCCCCCCCCTCCCCCCCCCCCCCCAGGGGCTGCGAATGACAAAAAAAACACAGTTCTGCGCATATAATATGCCAGCGGTCGATACTTCCATTGCATACCCAATTCAAATTGGTTAATCTGCCGAAAATAGCCATGCATATTGCCCTGTCACCTTAGTAAACCTAAATGACCTTGCCAATGACTCCCTTTTGAACTGTGTGTTCAGGAATGATCTAAGTAATACCGACACAGATAGTACATCTCCTAGTCACAGTATATCGCACATTAATAATACGATTATTTAGGAGTACTTTTTCAACCCTCAATTTCTGAGATTCACTCATGGCCGCAAACGATACTAATACAAAAACAACACCAACACTCACAAACGGAAATTTATAATTCTGTTTTCAGCTTCCGATAGCCTAGACCATACCGGATTTCCCATTATCATTGCGATATAATTTTGACCACCTGAGTCCGTATTAAGAAGTCTCTCGAACATCATGAAACACCGTTGCAGAATTTTCGAATCTCCCCAAGCTGTATCACAAATATGACGTCACCATTCAGTATTGAGAGTAATGAGCGGCGCTCTTCATGTAAATTGTATTGGAAGAAGTGTCTTCGTGCTAGATATGAGCTTTCAGTATCTATTGATGTTAATACCTTGTTGCTTGATGTGGTATACTCACCCCCCCCCCGTTTTTGCCCTTTGATAAGTTTTCTTGTTTTTTAACCACAAAATCAACACACAGCCATAGGATGCCAATAAAGCAAATTGCTGAAAGACCAAGCATTGGCTAGTTGCATTTTAAAATAATCAAAAATGCCCCTTTAAGTGGCCCACAGCATTTTGACCACAATTATGATTCACAACAAAAAGAGGTATGGCACATAGTAGTCTCAGGTAGCCAGGAATTTGCCATATCAAATGTACCATTACAACAATGATAGCAATTAAGCATATGTAATTAGATCAATTGTATCAAAAAATGCCCCATTTAAATCGGCCCACATGCACTTTGACTGCATTATGATTCACACAAAAGATGTACGGCATAGAATTTCATTCGGAGCGAAGGAATTTTGCATATCCAATGTACCTTTCAGCGATACAGCAAGTAAAGCATATTTAATGAGATCAATGTATCAACAAATGCCACTTTAATACGGCCCACGTGCACTTTGACCCATTATGATTCACACAAAAGAGGAATGGCATATATTCTTCTGTAGAAGCAATTTTGCCCATCCGATGTACGTTCAGAGTACAGTAATTTACACATATAATTAGCTCATTTGCATACCTAAGATGCCACATATCTCGCACTTTGCAAATTTGCAAGAAAGATGCCCATCATGATGGCTTCATGCATAACGAAGGAATTTTGCATATCCGATACTGTTTCAAATTTAGCGAGTACGCGGTCGTTTTTGCATATTAATTAGCTCATTTGCCTATGTAATTTGCCCGAATACGCCAAAAATCTTATCAGGTCGAGAACTCCTCAGACCGTTTCCTTCCACCAAGTTACATCATTATATGCCATACGGAACTCCAGAAAACTTGTACACAAATTATGCAAACTTAGAGACTTAATTAGCATATTTACACCCAAAATCTAATCAGGTCGAGAACTCTTCTACCCGCTTCATTCCACCAATTTACATCAACGATTTTAAAAAAAAAAAAAAAAAAAAAAAAAAAAAAAAAAAAAAAAAAGGACGGACAGACAGACAGACCAGATGGACAGACAGACAGAAAAGTGATTACTAAGTCTCTGCCTGAACAAGTTCAGGGAGACAAATGAATAAAAGATGTCAACTCAATTTATTTATTAGAATATCCGTGACCAATGGATAACTAACCTAACATGCTCAAGCGAAACCAATGGAGCTAATGATATACAATAAATCGGCCCGGAACACACTTCACATTCTTTCAGCTGGTCCTTGTTATTTGCATGCAGTGAACAGATGTCGATGTTATGTCTTTGCCATTGGAGGTAAGTATTTCATTGGTCGCCGAAAAAAGAAATATTGAGAGTCTACTGTGTGTTCAAGAACTTTGACCATAATTTGATTAACAAGGACAGAGACCCAATGGTGTAACACACAATGTGAATACGCGCATGGCGTGATGTACAATAAACCGAATGGAACTGTCTACCTGAAACCGTCGTCAATATCACTACAACTTGAAGAATTTAAAGAGAAAACACAACCAGTATCTAGAAACCACCCTCAGATCTAAACTACGTCTAGCCGCACTCACTAAACCTCTGCAGAATGACCTCACTGCTGGCGAGAGATGAGAGGACATCTGTCAAAGTCAAAGTGATGTTTGGTTCGTTTTGATGAGTTCTATATTGAAAGAGTCTTGCCCGCAATCGTCTGAGCCCATAGACAATGTGGAGGTATAGCGCCACCACCTGGCCACCAAGCCTTGTTCAAACAAAACATGTACTAAAGTCTTATATGTTTCGTTATCAAAACGGAGAACATTGAAAATCCTATTATAAATTATTGGCCAATCAGCGATTGTTATTGTTTATATTCGAGCAGTATGCCACAAATGTATGCTCGCTGAAAACGATCAAATAAGTTAAATCTAAGCCCTGTTCGCAACATTGGAAAATCGCAGTGTCTTTCTGGAATTAATCTCTATAGCTGCGCCCTTATTTTTTCGAAAAGAAAATGTAAGGGACGTAATTCCTGAAGAAAAGCCCATGGCAAGGGTGACCTAATTTGTGATAACCTAAATCCACAAGTATTGTCTTTAAAACCCTATCTAATCAATTACCGAGAAAGGCAATGGTATTCAGCGACCTGTATTTTTAAAAAATCATGAGTGAGGTAGTTGCCCTTTATGTTATGAACAGATACTAGAGCTCACATACGGGGACGTGAGAAAAACACCTGAATAGATTGAATCCTTTCAACAGTGGGGCAGGAACAATGACCGTGCATACCCTGATTTAGCGTTGATTGTGAATATCATTAGCTCTTTTGTTCACTTGAGTTTACGTGTACGTATTGGTCACTGACATATCTGGAAGAAATTGAATTGACATTTTAATGTTCTAAATAATGTGCACTATCATTTGGGGATGCAGCTTTTCCTGGTTTACATTAATATTTTTAAATTTTAGTGAAGGAAGTTAAGTGATCCCCAGCGCTGTTGCACGAAAAGATGGTTAAATCGCAAACGTATCGCGGCCTACACTTTCACTCTCCACCCTGCTCACCGCATTTGGTCTTCCCAAGGTTTACCAGACCCCCTTTCCATTTCAAAACTTCTCCATCAGTCCTAGCTTCCATTGTCTCAACATTAAAACGAATGTATCAGCATACAACATCTCACTCATCAAACCTTTTTGCACTTTCTGTGACTACTTCAATCACAATTGACCAAAAAATCAATGCAAAAGTGACGAATAGATGCACACCCACCTGTTCCTCAAACTCCTCAGGACAACTCAGAACCCACTCTAACTCCTGTCTTTGCTCCTTTCATACAAACTCATCACGCTCATAACCACAGCAGCTATGCCTTCTTCAGAAAGAAGTACAAAATCAAATGATTGAGTGTCTTCAGCATTTGAAATGCCTGAAGCAACTTGAAAACTTCTTTCATTTTCTAAAGGACAAAAAGTCTTGCCATGTTATTTTTGTGAAGAAGCTTTGTGATTCCGGTCACTGTTGTGCCAGCGCTTATCATTTGGAACTGGAACTAGCCAATAACGGCTCTTATAACGAAGAGCGATAAATTGGCTTGAGTCTTGTCCATCTCTGCGTCAGCTTGCTGAGGTCTAATGGACGACTACTGGGGTCTTCATTCCCATTCCAAACGGATTCCCTAGTCCATGAAGACCTATTATATAAGGTTCTAAAAGGTACCATTGCAATTAGAGAAGTTCCATACCAAAAGAATATAACAAACAGCGTCGATTGTTATTAGCTCGTTTGGGCATTCACTGTATAACTTAAATAGGGCCCTTAAAGTATATGCTCTGTCTGCTAATGAAAAGTGAAATGACTGAGTATTTTATAAAAATCTATGAAAGACATTGCCGGATAAGGCATGAATGGAGTCTCCTCTATATGTTCAGGAGAACGGATGAACTTGAAACATTTTGCATCTAAGCGCGTTGCTTAAAGTTTTCCATTGTAGTTCAAAATCCCACTTTACATAAAAGTCTCCAAAAGTTGGTTTTATGTAAAGTTTATAATACACGGCTTCAATGGTTAATTGGGAAGTTTCCAAGATTGAACCTCCCCCCCCAGAACACAATGCCCACTTGCCTAAGATGTGCGCCTATCGTATGTAGACAATATTACCGGTGGCATTCTGTGCTGGGGGGGGACGACTCATTTGCATGTTTGTTTTCTGGGGCATGGGATACAATAAATGGAATTGCCAAAAACAATCTATTACATACAAACCATACACATCACTATACGAAAGACATGCTAATTACCAAAGGCCTCAGAATTCAGTAGCCTTGACGATGAAGCACGTTAACAACAGCTGACGATGCATGTCCTGGGTATCATCAATCATACTACAAATACATGGCCGATTTGTTCAATACAATGGTGATTGAAAGCATGGAACTGGCCACATGGCAATTGTGATTTATAGCTCATAGCTGATAGGTTTTAACTGATCATGATATAAACAGGCCGCGGTCATGGGACATTGAGTTGATATTCCAGTTGCTTGGTGTGAAGACCGTTATATATCACTCTATAGCCACATAAGCATAATCGGTATTTGCGGTATTGTTTATAAAGAGGCCTGCCTCATGGAGCTTCTTATAGTATGAAGGACAAAGGTCTATCTATACTCTGCGGCCATAATTTCTTGGACAACAACAAACTGCGCGCGTTGCCCTCGTGCCGTGGTTCTGCGATAACTACGTACAACAACCAGATGAGACGCAGCCGTTTTGCGGCGGAAGTGACCGGCGATACGTCCCAAAGTCCAAGAAATTATTAGCCAGAGTATAGCGATATCACTACAGGGTCCATAACAAAGGGCAGCTATGCACAAAATTCTTACCTGTTTACCTCATCAAAAATAATATGCGTCATTGAAATGGAAGGGGTCATGCTCTAAGCCTGTGCTTTTTCCAGAGAGCCATGCCCTGAAGGATTTCTCAAATTTTCTCATTTTCTGATACAAGTGTATTTTTGGAGATAAAAAACACATTGCGAACATGATAAAGTTAGTTGGCCCCTAAAACACACTCAAAATTGATGGTGAAATAAACTATGATCGATTATAGAGCCGGCCTCCTCTCACTTATCCAGACGATGCCTAGTTCATGACTTTTTGCCCCAAAATTGGTGAGGGGTGACTATCAGCATTTTACCTTTACCAATATACAAACAACACCAATACATGAAAATCCATGACCATTAGATATTGTATTTTCTGACAACAAACTTGAGACTGTGCTTCTAATTTCTTATGTCACCTATTCACCAAAAAAAATCTTTAAAGACAAAACCCAATGCAAAAAATCTCTTTCGCCTTGTACACAAGCTTTTGAAATCATATGCATCACTTAAAAGGAAAGCACATTACTCGTAATGATACAGACTTGTCACAATTATATGTATCCTCATAGATGGAAGCCCACAACAAAAACAAATTAAGACAACCAAAAATTGAGGACTTATGATTCCAAACAGTTCATATTAATAGTCAACATTCTGACCCAGTTTCTCAAATGGTTTCACAAAACAAAAGATTATTGGTAACAACATTCGCCAATTTTGTCCATTACATTTTTGACAGTTACACTGCAAGCAAGTATAGCTTTCCCGTGCATAAGAAATGTTGTTTTCAAATCTCTTGTCTAATTCTAATTAAAATTTCACAGAATAAAGACATCCAAATGATACGTATATCACAATTTTAAATTGCAGTGAAAATGATTTTAAAATTACAACAAAATCCTAAAAATCAGGCCAATGCATTTGGGAAAGAATGTCAAAATGCAAAGGCATCAACCTAATTTAGTCAAATTTCTATATGCTTTATTTTTTTACCCAATTCAGTTAAAAAACCCTAAAGGTAATTATGGCAAGTGCATTTGTTAGCAGTGCTACTTGAAAAATATATCCATAATAGGACTAATACTACATAGCCGCCTTTTGTTTTAAAACCAGTGAACTGAATCCAACAACCTGACAGAATGAAGGCAATCAAAACTCAGTTTGTCTAACTTCTTTCAAACAAAGTGAATAAAATGTTGCAATGTCAAAGTTGTTTACCAGGACCAGTAAATGGACAAACTTACAATGGGAGAAATATAATCTGTGCTCTGGAAGAACCATTACTTTTATGATTCCACTCGATAAAATAATGTTCATAACATCACAATTAAGTTCACTATTTCTTTATAATTTAAAATAATTTTGCTCCAAGTAAGAGGATATTAATTATTTTGGGACACTCTGTATAGTATTGTATACACATATCGTACCGTTCCTGAGCAGTGTATTATTAAGCAGATATGGCGAGGCAAAGTTACAGTGTTACAAAGTTACCACTAAAGATCTTTTACCAATTTAAACTTCTGAGAAATTTATTTTATGTCCATCATCCATTCTTGTGTAATACCCAATGCAACATATTTACAGTATCTACTGATTTCATGTAACATGCATTAAAGGCACTATCAGTGATCCACCCAAAAGAGTCAAAATGCTCGAAATTTGCAGTTGTCTAAAAGTGAAGGATAGGTCTGTAGAATTTGCACAAGTTATTAATTTCCAAATTAAAAATTACAAAAATGGAAGAAAACAGTAGTGTTAAAAAAAGTGACTCCATTCAATTATGTGTTGTAGTAAGTGTCCGTATGGACAGTACTGACTGAAATATCCAATTAGTCTTTATTATGCTGCTTTTGGTCTTATCACTTGCAGGATATATTAGGGTAGCTATACCTGTTACAGATATGCAAAAATTGGTTAGTTTTTTATGACTTTTTTTAATTTTCTGATTTGGCAAATCACTGATAGTGCCTTTAATTTCACAGGGAGCAATGATTGAACAGTGTGGATGTAGCTATGATAGACATAAAATAAAACAAAAGTTTTAAACCACTTCAAGATCTTTACTAACAAGGAAGCACTATCAAAACCTTAGTGTTTAATAAAGTGATTACAATCAAAATCTCAAGATATAAAAATAAAACATTCTATAATGGAATGAAGTGTAGGTTTTGTTTTACTTGTTTGAAAAATTAATTCACTTCTTCCTGTTGCAATGAGGAAACATTGTGATAGAAAGGAAATAAAAAAAAAAAAAAAAAAAAATCCCTTCCACCAAGTTACATCGTCATACGCCTTACGGAACTCCAGAAAACTTGTACACAAGCCTTGCGGGAAAATTTTCGTTAATTATGCAAATTAGATACTTAATTAGCATATTTTACGCCCAAAATCTAATCAGGTCGAGAACTCGTGGACCCGCTTCTTTCCACCAAGTTACATCATCATAGCCCTTACGGAACTCCAGATAAATCGTACACAAGCCCGTGAACACGGACGTCAGGCACACAGACAGCATGACAGACAGACAGACAGACAGACAGACAGAAAAGTGATTACTAAGTCTCTGCCGAACAAAGTTCAGGCGAGACAAAAAAAGTGACTCCATTCAATTATGTGTTGTAGTAAGTGTCCGTATGGACAGTACTGACTGAAATGTCCGATTAGTCTTTATTATGCTGCTTTTGGTCTTATCACTTGCAGGATATATTAGGGTAGCTATACCTGTTACAGATATGCAAAAATTGGTTAGTTTTTTATGACTTTTTTTAATTTTCTGATTTGGCAAATCACTGATAGTGCCTTTAATTTCACAGGGAGCAATGATTGAACAGTGTGGATGTAGCTATGATAGACATAAAATAAAACAAAAGTTTTAAACCACTTCAAGATCTTTACTAACAAGGAAGCACTATCAAAACCTTAGTGTTTAATAAAGTGATTACAATCAAAATCTCAAGATATAAAAATAAAACATTCTATAATGGAATGAAGTGTAGGTTTTGTTTTACTTGTTTGAAAAATTAATTCACTTCTTCCTGTTGCAATGAGGAAACATTGTGATAGAAAGGAAATACTTGCATGTTTCCCACTTTATGTTGGTAGCAATCAAATAAATTAAGAAATACAGCTAGCCCAAGGGAAAAAGGCATCTCAAGAAGCTTGTGCACTTATTAGCTATGTGAAATCAGATTTACCACAGACTGCTACATCGTTGGCCCATTTTATACTTTGGTTTTTTGGCAGAAAAGGTAGAATTAGTTAAAATTTTGCCACAAAGCCAAAAATGTCTTAAGTAATCGCTCAGCTATCTTAATTCAAAAAAGGCATATCACATAGCTTTTTTGCCCAATTTTCTGACACACTTTTTCCCTTGCATCTACAAAGAATTCTTTAAAAATTATAGACCATGTCACCTCCTACTTCACAGGGATGGAGGAATAAAGGAAATTACAGCCGTTCCAATAGAGCATCAGCCCAGAAGGTTTTGGTTAGACGAACGAGATACCAATATCTGAACACGGGAAAATTCAGAGAAAAATATAACTTTTGCAAATATGAAAGTCTGCCGGGGACACGTTGTTGCGTGTAACCCCAGGAGAGGGGTAAAGTTACTATGGGGGTCAAATGTTTGAACTGCTCTAAATCTAATATAATATAGCTCAAATTATTCCTTAGGTAAGCAGGAGTAAAAAAGTCAATTGGGTCACACGCGTGTGGTGCTTCCTTTCTAAGATATTTGGGAAAATAGGCTAAAGGTCATTTGTTTATTCAAGAAAGGTCACCCGTTGCAATACCCAGATTTGTTAGTAAAAATATTTTTTTTAAATGTTTAATGATACTGAATCCAAATATGAAATGCTTTTACACTTTCGGCATCTCCTTCTTGTTATAATGGAAGGGGTACAAAATTCCCTGTAGGACTCTCTGGGGACGGGGACATTATACCCCTCCCTATTTAAAGGAACCAACCCTATGTAAAATAAAAAGCATATTTTGAATCAGTATCATTAAATATGTTTTTTTAACATTTTTTACAAAGAAATCTTGGTATTACAATTGTTGACCTTTCTTGAATAAACGAATGACCTTTAGCCTATTTTCCCAAATATTTTGGAAAGGAAGCACCACACACATGTGACCCAATTGACTTGTTTACTCCTGGTAACCTAAGGAATAATTTGAGCTATATTTCATTAGATTTAGAGCAGTTCAAATATTTGACCCCCATAGTAACTTTACCCCTCCCCTGGGGCTACACGCAACAACGGATCTCCGGCAGACTTTCATATTTAAAAAGTTATATTTTTCTCTGAATTTTCCCGTATTCAGCTATTGGTATCTCGTTCGTCTAACCAAAACCTTCTGGGCTGACGGTCTACAAGGGAAAATGCTTTTAAAATTGTGCTAAATCCAAGCAATTGAACAGTGCCATGCTCACTCTGTGTTAACTCAAGCACCTTGAGAGACCATGTGCTAATTTGTGTTTGTAAACATTGGGGTGACATGGTCTACTGGACGCTTCCTTGAGATTGCATCAAATATTGACAACAGAAATGTACACACACACACAATACAAAATCATATCAAGTTTAAAGTTCCCAGGATGCTGGTCTGAGTTTAAAACCACTTTCTGTAGAAAAATCCCTATACATTTTTTCAAAACAAAACTTGGTCCCACACATGTTATAACAAAATATATGTAAACTCCTGAATTATTACATTTATCAACAGAGCTGTAACATTAGGTAGTGTTAACATATGACCAACACAATGAAAATGGTTATCTCAGCAAAGATGTTATCAAATTTTACTAAGTCTCCGCAGAAGAATCTTGGCCAGCATATTAGATACCCGCCGCGTACATAAAGCATTCAGCATGAGACACAGCGTATGTGCTTGATCTCATTTACAGAGCTGCGCAAATATGCCCATACATTACCGTGTTGCTATGTGCGTACCAATTGTTCCACGCTGGCCACGATTTATTTGCAGTAACTGTAGTAATGTACTAATCGACTAGGCCAAGTACAATAAAATAACAGGTTTCCTCAATGCAACAGTAATTATGAACAGTAACTAACTTAGACACAGCTTCAGTTTTGTGAGCTATTTCTAGATCAATGAGAAGCTTTGTTTAGGACATCACATTTAATTTTCAAACAAATTGATCTGAAGTGATTACCTGTGCATAGAGTTACTTTACTGGTTTACAAAGATAACCTCTGTAAGTGGTATACTTTTGAAGCAATTACCGACCTCTAAATTGTGCTAGGAAAAAAGTATGTCAATTTGAAAGCAACAACCTTGTTACATACTTTAACTGTGCTATAGTCACTATAGAGTGTTATGTCAAATGTTGCTGTCACCCGGTCAAATGGACCATCATACATCATTTGGAACTATACCATTAAATAACTGCAATACAATGTGTGCATTGCAAAATATGTCCCATCCAGTAATATTGGTATTTATTTAACAACTAGTAAAGCAGTCATCTTTATTCTGTGTTGTGTGCAGAGTACACTACAGGTTTTAAAACATGGAAGTAAACTGTAATTTACTTTGCACACTACACTCTATTTCCCTACCTCCGTGCAGTGACGTCAGCGCGAGATTTGATGGTTGCACAAGTAAACCGCGCACTCTTGCTTTAAGCGACAGTGTTTTTACACATTTGCACAAAGACAGCATATCTTGACGCGTGCGAAAAAAAGCTGCGCCAAGTGACATCACTGCACGGAGGTAGAGAAATGGACTATACAAAGCAAGGCACTACATAGCACACTAGAATCACTTGGGTTGGTATTATCAAAGGTTCTGACCCCTCCAGGAGGAATTTCCTCACCTATTACATCACATTTAGTATGCTGAATGAAATAAGGTCCATTGATGAAGGACTAACTTTTAGACTCCTTTAAGAATACCAGCCTTGGAAATTAACATCAACTTCTAAACAAATCATTTCATCTGAAAACATGTCATTATTTGGTCATTACACTTCATGTCATTGTAATATACATAGTAATTAGGTCCTCTATGTTGTAAATTGTTGATGTTTAAAGGATTAAAACAATCAGAGTTCCCACTATCAATTTTGTGGTATATAATAAATTGTTTCATCAATATATTATTTATGTCCCTAATCAGCCAAGGTATGTTGTAACAATGAATACACTATCAATAAGGCAAATCTGTTCACAACATCCTGTCACCATAATTTACCTTTTGAGTCTGAAATACAATTTTGTTTCAGCACAGATCTTAAAAATGTATGAACCAATGATAAATTACTATACTATAAGCCTAACTAACAAGCTTTGTCGATGCAGATAATTTGAATTACTTTATTAAATAGACTGCGTTAGGTATTAACTTAACCTTTGGGAAATTATTTCAATGTATGTAAAATGATGATATCAATATGAAGTAGCATATTAAATAAAAGTGAAAAAGCAAGTGTCCAAATAAATGAGATTAAATTATCCTTATTTTTAAATTTTTGCAAATTCTCAAAACTGAATAATGAGGATAATATAAATAAAGTTTCTATACTACAAAATTATACGAACTTAATAGAAAATCCTACGTTGAATGAGCTATATGCATTGACTGGCTTAACTAATACACATACAAAGTTTTACACAAAGACAACTAATAATATTAAATTATATGCAACTGATTGCAACAAATTATTCCAGAAATATTTGTTCATATATTATGTAATAGCACTTGTTTGGAAACAGAGAAAAAACAATGGGATTTAGTGTGATTTTGAAGTTTACTCCTATATTTTCCTTGGCATGGCAAGTTATGACATTTGAAGCATCTAAAGTCGCTGTCATAATTCATTTTCTGAAAAAGGCGTCTACATACATGCGAGTAAAAGTTGCTACATGTAATTTAACACGCATCTATGTATTTCCCTTGTGCGGTGTCATGGTTTCGTCCAACAGGAATGCGGGCATGTTTTGACGCAGATTAAAGGAATTATGGCAGAGAGTATAGGAGATGGTATCATTACATGTCTGCATGTACTGTAGACAATGTTATTTACTGAAAAGTTGGTTGGTACATTAACACTCTTAAGAAGCTGGTTTGATCTGTGGATACCCTACTTTTAACAGGTATAGATATGTTACTTTTTTGAATATCAATTTTAGGTGATAGAAACATTTAGTCCCTCTGTGCTTCCAAAAGGGTGAAGTACACCCTTCAATAACACGGAATTGTTGGTATGCCCTGAATACACAAAGAATTCCATACTTATACAATCTGATAATACTGTAACCACCTGGGTATAAGCCTCCCCCATGGAAGATTTTATTCCAAAATAGGGAGGGACTAGAACTTGGGAGCAAATATTGGATCAAAACAAATACCATTTGAAGATATTATTCACCCAGATAACACTCAATCAATTTAAGCTGTACAGGCTACACTTAGTAGCAAATAAATCATAAATATGTCCCATTTTCCTGTTAAAAAATTGCTTTTCAAAGCAAAGTAAGCCTGCCATCCCTAAATGTGTTACATTGCTAAAAATGTTGCAATTTTGTGTGTAATCTAAGTTATGAGTCCTGATAGCAAATTACCAACTGGGCTTATACCCAAGTGTATGCTAGTTACAGGGGCAGGGACAGGGTAAAATCTTAGGGGGTGAAACCATATACATATACTCATATGTAAAAAAAATTGTCATTTATTGCTTAAAACCTGTTTTCCTGAATTTTGAAACCATCAGGGGGAAGCTGTCCCCCCTGCCACTCCTTGATAGTTCCTCTGTATTTTCTAAGAAAATGGGAGTAGGTTTATTAGTACCCTAATGTTGGCTTATACCAGAGTGGTTACAGGGTTTTGAAAGTTGAATTTCAACATCTATACTGTAATATATTTGTTAACCATATATAAAACAAGTGCACCTCACCCGGACCCACCCCAATAACCCCCACCCACCCAATCATTGTTCAGTCCCTTAAAACTACTTTCTATCTAAAACACAAGATGTTCAAATGACACTTTTATCTTAATATCTTTATTTTAACCCATTTTCAAAACAAAGGCAATAGTCTTGTTTAACCTCACCCCTCTAAGACCCTTGCCCTATACTAACCCATTCCCTAAACCCATTATTTTCCTACCCCCCAATTAGTGTTATCTTTTACACTACATATTACCTAAAACACATAGTGACATATTAACTTCCTTTTTTAAAGTTGTTACATGAATTTAGTTACAGTTCCATGTCCATGAAAAATTTAAAAAGAAAATTTAAACTCTTCTTGACTGTGTTTAGCTCTAATATTGTTAAAGTCTCAAAAATGTCATTTTTTTTAGGACACCCTAATTTTATTTTTCTAAACTGTTTTAATGCCACACCTCGACCCATTCAAGGTGTGGTATGAATCTAATATAGATCAGCATACGAATACTGCAAGAAATGCAGTGATGGGTCATACCTGAAAAATGCACATTTGAATCGTACAAAAACAGTAACAATGGTCAACGACCTGAAACCCACAAAAATAATTAGCAAATGATGGAATGTTTCTTGGTGCAGAGGCTTTTGTTTTCAGCTCCTTTTAAGAGTTAACAGGATTGCTGTTGTCCTCACATTCCCTCATCATTTTGAAATAAATCCTAAAGAGAAAATTGTCGCCAAAGCTGCACATTGATCAACACCAAAGGTAATCTATGCATTTTTCAGATATGACCCATAAGCCATTGATCTTCTTGGCAATACATAACAAGTTTTTGTTACAAGTAACAGCAACAGTTATGACACAGTTCAATGAAACAAAAGTTTGCAGTCACTTGAAATTTCAAAATTCACTTATTGAAACAAGACATTCAAAGAAGGAAAGAAACGGCCACTGTGGACACAACAATGTCTTTGTACATTGAAAGTTTTACATTCTTGTTAAGACATGGTAAGAGAACTAAAAGCCTCAAGTGACTCCAAACACAGGCAAGATTTGAATCATATGTATAAAACATTTGCTGCATAATGCCCATATTGCAACAACTGTTCAATCCACAACATAGAGCAGCATTTTTTTTTCAGTTTTCATACATATTTAATTCAAATCTTAACAGAAACATCACAATACACACAAATACAGAATGAGAGAAAAAAGAACACGCAGTAATCCACAACAAAGTAATATTAGCTGTAGATCAGCTTGATTAAGCCTCTACTCACACCTAGATTCAAAGGAAGATATGGCACTCTGAGCAATGCAAGCATCAAAGCCTATCCTGAACCACCCACTCAAGCTTCAACTTTTCCACAAATGGCCTTACATCAAAATAAGTCTAAAATTTGTTCATTTTTCAACATAAGCACCCCAACACATTTATTAGGCCAAGAGCTACTTAACTCTACAGGAATAAATACATTTTTTGAACTAAAGATTTGCATCTCCAACTATTAATGGTGAGATTCAATACTTCTTGAATAAATCAGCTCAAGATTATGTCTCCGCTTGAACCTAATCTCAACTTGAGGGTTGGTTAAAGATGTGCTGACAGCTGCATTAATCCACATGTGTACACACACACACACAAACACATAAACATACTTTCACACCCACTCTTTCTTTGTAATTTTCTTTTAGCCCCAATACTCTCACACATAATTTGACATACAAATACTATAAATGCAGTAACAAAATGTAACATGACATGGCACACTTGAAAAAGAAAATTGACATTTAACAATTAAGGTACTTCTGTTGTACACACACTCAATTATCTCTGCAGGGATTTCCTCATGTTGTTGTATCGGACCTCAAATGGTTAACCAATTAAACAAATTATGCAGGAAGATTTAATATAACTAATGCAAAAAGCAGCTGCGACAAAATCAAAAGACATCCTACCCACAAAGACGTAACAAATAAACTGGTTGAGAGAAGGCTTGCATATTGCATCCATGATAGCCTTTCCTCAAACCAGGTTCTTGTTTGAGGAAATCCCTGCCTCATTGCACCAATAAAGGTAGTATAAGTTGCTAGACAATTCAATTGATGATTCCTTCGTCTATTTTCTAGACTGGAATGTCTAACCATTGTAAAATGTCTTGTTTGGATAATAAGTTTAATTTTAAAAAATGACACAATTGAATTGTCTAATAATGCACTTACAAAGTAAAGTGACCAATGATTAGGAGTCACAAATAACGATTCCCTATCAATATGGATTAGTCCAATGTAGCTGCAGAGGTGGTAGTAAATTGGACTAATTCACTGGCAAGAATAGGGTTAGTCAAAGTAAATATTTAAATACTCAGTAAGAAAACTGTTAGAAAAAATACAGCTTTCATAGCTTGACACCCCTGATGTACAAATATAATACTGAAAAGTATACATTTTAAAAAGATTACCTACATAATAAGTGCTATTATTAAGCACACAAGATAAATCTGAAAGTGAACAAGGGTCCACCTTTTTGGTAAATGCATCAAATGAATTTTCATTTAAAGTAACATCAGAATTAAACCTTTCAGTCAGATTGATAATTTTTCTCATTTTTGAGCTGTTTGAAGTATGCATTAAATATTGTTTAAAATCTAAAGCCTTTTTGCTTTTTAATTTGTATGAAACAATACTTCAATTTCAGAATGTCTTTTTAATGTTCAAAAAACCATAAG
>JAMKCH010038223.1:0-14684 GCA_023653785.1 Ophioderma brevispina | reverse complement strand
ATGTCAAAGGGAGACTCAAAGGGCATTTAGATGGGCTCTCCCCTTATTGTGAGGAGAACCATCAGCACGCAAGTCCATCCGGGGCACAGGTGTATGCTTTCCGTCTGCGCGGCCGTGCCAGGCGTCACCTTTGAGTGACCTGATCTGGAGCGCTCCTGGAGCACTGTGATAGTCATGTTTACTTAGGAGTCACCTTGCACTGCACTCTCTTATAAGACCCACATCGGAAGCAGTGGCGTAGCTAAGGAGGGGCAAGGGGAGGGACATGCCCCGGACACCACCTCAGGGGGCGCTGAAATGATGTTTCAGAAAAAAAAAACCGTTGTTGTGATTTTTGTTGTTATTGTCACAGGCAGTATAGTTCATCTGCTTCAAGATAGTGAGATAACTGAGATCTCTCCAAAGGCACTCAAACATACTAAAAAACTGATTCTGGGGCTCCGTCACCTTGACCACCCGCCAGTGGTAGTATAGTTGATCTGCTTCAAGATAATGAAATAACTGAGATCTCTCCAAGGCACTCAAACATGTTATTTAACTCAAGAGCTTCCACAGGCTCCGAACCCTGGACCCCACCAGGTGCAGTATAGTTCATCTGCTTAATGATTGTGAGATAACTGAGAGCTCTCCGGATGCGCTGAAACATGCTAAAACCCAAGAGCTTCTGGGGGCTCTGCCCCTGCATGGACCCCCGCAACGTTCAGCATAGTTCATCTGCTTCAAGATAAGGACATAACCCCTCTCCGAAAGCACTCGAACATGTTAAACTCAAGAGCTGCCTCTGAACCCCCACATGCCCTGAGATCGACGGAGCTTGCCCTGTGCTGCTCATGTGTGGAGTGTGCTTGCCCTGTATGGAAGGGGTCAATCCAGAAGCTTGACCCGTCGTTGGATGCCTCCTGCCGGCTTGTCTTCGGCGAGCTCCAGCGGACAACTTATACATGCAGCAGCCTAGCATGCATGAGTATAGCTGCCAAGTATCTGGTATGGAGCGCTCTGTGTTTGGACAGAGGCCGGCTGCCGACCGCCTTAGGTCCGGGGTAGTTTCTTAGGCAAGTCCGGTCCTTTGAAATAGTCTCTAAGGAGTTTGGGGGGGGGTTGGCTTGTGGAAGGAAAGACTTGCTGTCAACCAAGTGGCATCTATTGGTATTGATGGCTTCTGGTGGGCTGAGTGGCGGCGTCTCAGCTGATTGAGATCCATAATCGGCCGATCAAAGGTTTCCTTGCAGAAGTGAGTCCAACTGGAAGCAGATCAGGACACTGGAGTATCTCTTGGTCTGCCCAATGTTGGTGCAACAATGTACAGACAAGGTCCTTGCAGAATTCAGTGAAGCAGCCAGACATTGTACCCACTCTGGCTAGATCACATTTGAGAACCACTGTGTTTGGATATAAGAAGAATTTCCAATTTTAATAATCATTGGTATTGTTCAATTGGTGATCTTTTAAGCAATGCTCTTTCCTTGGTATACGAGCTTAAATGCAACTCCTTTGATTCAGAAATTAATCTTCTCTTTCCTTCTCCTCTTCTTGAGTCATGTCTTAATTGTCTTCTTCTGTATCAGATTATTCTTTCTCTACTATTATGTCAGACAACTCTTATGGCATCAACTCTCCTGATGGCCACTTGTATCTAGTGCACCATCATTTAACTTCCAACCATGATCATCTGGTGGAGGAATTTCTGGCTCTGCCACATCTGCCTGGTACCAAATCAGGGCTTGATAATTGGCTCTCTGGATGTGCATCCTCAACAAATCTCTCATACGAGTGCTCTGGCACATCAGTTGATCTTCCAAGGCTTAGGAAGGCATCGATATACTTGTCCCGTTTTGACTTAACCCTCGTCTACCTGAGTCATTTTTGTAAGAACTCCCGACCCCCCCCCATGATTTTCGTTACTGAACATCCTATTCCTGTAAATTTGGTACCACAGGGTAGCTTAGAGTTTCTTCTTTCCATTGGTATCAAAATAAGTGCCAACATCCCCATTATGACGTCACTATGACGTCATATGTTGAGGAAAGTATGAAAATACATGTACTGAATATAGGGTGGAAAATTGATATTTCGCAATTTTAGCGACTCAAAAACATTATTATAGCACTAAAACTGCTCTCATTTTATAAAAATAGTCATTTTCCATCAAGTAGAGCCAAAAACCGCATGAAAATTGGATATTCCTAACATTTTTGGCGAAAAATCGAATTTTCCCCTTTGTGTGTCTATGGAAATTAACAATTTTGCTAACATGTGAACTTTATGACGTCATTGTGGCGTAATGCTAGTCATGTTGGTAATCAATTTGGTATCAATGGAAAGAAGAGGACCATAGCTATCCATTGGTACCAAAATCAAGTACCTGTGATGTTGTTGTGTTGTGCTAGGCATGTTGGTACTTCTCTCCCAAAGGGGGGTGGTTGCATTTTGGCAGCCATTTTGAAAAAGCGACCTCACCGTTTAACCCAGGGTGGGGATTTTTGCAGACAACCTGAATTCAATTGCTTATGGTATAAGCTTCACAAAAATGGTTGTCTCCAAAAATCCCCGGGGGGGGTGCAGGGGGGGTCATGGTAGCCCGTAGTCTAATACAATATGCAAACCTACTCTAGACCACTTATCGAAGTGAATCTCCAATTTACCTTTCTGTCTGGCTAGGGTGTCTTCCAATATCCATCAATAAATTCTTAAAATACTCGAAAGACAAGGAAGAACCACTACATTTTGTTATATAGATAAACCGGCGAGCAATGTAAAGCAGCTGGTTTTTCAACATGCAATTCTCTGAATTATCAAAAACACCAAACATTTTATCATTACGTGAAATATCATCAAAAGGTCATTCCACTTAATTTGAAACTCATTCCAAATTTCTTAACTTGATTACATTCAACAAACATGTGGTTTAATGATTCAATATGGCTATTACACCTTGTACAGTTTGAACTATCAATAATGCCAATTCTATGTAACCACTTGTTTGTTGGTAAGATGAGATGATTTATTCTGAACTGTAACCACCTTAATCTTTTATCAATTGTAACTTTCCATGGTAAGATGAAAAAATCCTTATGCACTGAGAAATCGATATTATAATTTTCCTTTAAAGCTTTAACACTTTTTGGAACATCAATATTTTTACTCACAATATATTGATACATATCCTTAGATTTGATACGGTCCAAAGGTATAAAAGAAGCATTTATATAACAACCAATACCAAGATCACTATCAACCTCTTGTAATATAACTTCATGTTTAATCTGATGACGCCATTGCACTGGAATAGCATTAACAATGCTATACCACCTCAAGTATTCCTTTTCATACCAAATGTATCAAAAGGTCTAATGTTACCATTGTCATAAAAATGATCCCTGATTTTAACAATGCCAACTTCATAAAGTGACTTATAAAACACAGATTTATTATCAACAGTAATACAACAATTATTCCAAATTATTTGATTAACAAAATCGTTCATCACGTTGTATGAGCTTGTTCTTAACTCTGACCAAGAGCTTAGAACATTAATGTAAAATTGTGGAATATAACATTTAATTTTCTTCACATCAAAATTACATTTTAATAATAATTGAATACCGCCAACCTTTTGTAACCAATGAGACAGAATCATTTTCCATCCGACCTGACTACCATTATGATACCGCTTGACCCAAAATGCCAATTGAGCCTTAATTTTTGCATAAATATCGATCATTTTAAGGCCCCCGTCATTATAGTCTGCCTAAAGAACAGACCTTTTAATACGATCAGGTCCACTCCAAATAAATTGGTGAACAATGGCATTAATTTTTCTCTGGATTGTCATAGGTGTTGGAATCATACTAGTCACATACCGGGTGTCTCAAAAAAGGAAACCCTCAAATCGCACTCTATTTCACGAAAAGAAAACCATACAACCATACAAAATAATACACATCTGAAAAGTGCATTTCATTCGGTTTCCGACACTGAAAAAATCGTTCCAAAAGGAGACATATTGACCGAGTTATGGCCGATTGAAAATTTGTACCACTTTTTCATTTTATCCACGGATTGTTACTGTTTCAGTAGTCTTTAGGCAATACACATTCTCCAAGCTCATTCTTTTGTTTATGGTTTCTTTTGTTTTTGCCACAAAGGTCAGTTCTGATATTGAAAAGTTAGTTTCAATTATTAGAAATTCCATTATCTTTCCTCACTCTTCTTTACTGCGCTGCTCTGCCCTCCCCCCACCCCCACTTGGGGAACTTGGCAGCCTCTAAGGCGGATGCAGGCTTGCGTTCTCTTTTCCATTTCAATAATCCACTTCTAATCATACTTATCCGTTGGATGCTTGCAAAAGCAGTGGTTATTCTCTTGGGAAGATCCCCAGGTTTGACTCCGCTAGATTTCGCCCTAGGGGAAACATTAAAGAGTGAAGTGTATGTACAGGAACCACCAGCAAACCTGTCAGAACCTCGCATTAGAATAACCGCTGCCTTTGCAAGCATCCGACGGACACGAATGATTAGAAGTCGATTATTGAAATGGAAAAGAGAGTGCAAGCCTACATCTGTCTTCATGGTCTTAGAGGCAGCCAAATTGGGGGGGGGCAGAGCAGCGCAGTAAAGAAGAATGAGGCAAGATCTTGGAATTTCTAATAATTTCAACTAACTTTTTCAATATCAGAACTGATCTTTGTCGCAAAAACAAAAGAAACCCTAAACGAAAGAATGTGCTTGGAGAAGGTGCATTGTCTAAAGACAGCTCAGACAACAATCCGTGGATAAAATGAAACAGTGGTACAAATTTTCAATCGACCATAACTCGGTCAATATGTGTCCTTTTGGAAAGATGTTTTCGGTGTCGGAAACCTAATGAATTGCACTTTGCAGATGTGTATTAATTTGTATGGTTTACTCTTTTCTTTTTGTGAAATAGAGGGCGCTTTGAGGGTTTCCTTTTTTTGAGACACCCGGTATAAAAATTTAGAAAGTCCAAAGACCTTAGTAATAAGAATTTTACCAATGACCGTTAAATCTCTACTCTTCCATAATGCAAATGTTTGATTCAGAGATTTAAATTTATCATTAAAATTTAATTTATTAGCAAGATCAATATCATATGAAAAAACAATACCAAGCACTTTTATCTTGTTTGTCCAGACAATATTTAAAGGTTTATCATTTCTATTCCTCCGCCTTCCTAACCACATAGCCTCAGATTTATCCACATTAACCTTCAGAGAAGAGCAAATATAAAAGTCATCCAGGATTTTAAACACCTTTTGTGCAGAGTTTACATCCCTAAGAAAACATGTAAGATCATCTGCATAGCAAGAAATCTTGATGCTCATATCTGCATTAATCTGAATGCCTTTTATATCACTTTTCTCTCTTATATTAACTAATAACACTTCAATTGCCAAAATAAATAAAATTGAACTTAACGGATCGCCTTGACGAACGCCCCGCTTAATATTAAAATACCCTGTTGACAGACCGTTATTCATGACACAACTTTGAATATCATTGTAAAAGGTATAAATCCATTTTGCAGACTATCGCTGAAATTAAACATTTAATAACTTTTAATAAAAGGTCATGGTCAAATGAATCATATGCTTTTTCGAAATCTATATTAAGCAGGAGGCCTGAGGCATTATCAATTTTTGTATATTCAAGAATATCAGCCACAGTTCTCACCGCATCTCCGATAAAACGGTTTTTAACGAAGGCGGCTTGCTCAATACAGATTATATCAGGAAGATTTTCAGACATACGAGTGGCAATAGCCTTTGATCCAATTTTTAAGTCTACATTTAATAAAAAAAAAAGATAACTAGCTATTATCTTTATCTTTTTTTAATGTAAGAGTAATTCCACCCTGCTTTTGAGAATTGCTAAGTTCACCTTTAGTATAACTTTCATTCAAACTAGAAACCAGCATCTGACCAAATAAATGCCAAAACTGTTTATAAAATTCACTTGTAAGTCCATCATTACCAGGGGTTTTATTATTTTTAAAGGTTAATAGGGTTTTATAACACTCATCCATTGTTAGAATACCATCACATAATTTTTGTTGTTCAGGTGTTATTTGTGGGATATTATGATGAACAAAAAATTTACTAACCCTATCAGAATCCATATCTGTACGGTTTTTTTTAATACAAAGATTTGTAGAAATCCTTAATTTCAGTAAGAACCTCATTTTGATTACTAGACACATCACCATTTTTAAGGATCACAGTATTTACACTACTCTTAACCTTATTAGCTTTCTCCAAACTCAGAAAATACTTATTATTTTTCTCATTTGATTCCACCCATTGAGCTCTGGAACGTACAATAATTCCCTGTGTGATGATATTGTATTCTGCCTCAAGATTCTCTTTAGCTTTACTCCATACAATATGATTCTCAACAGAGGGATTTATTGCTAATTCACATTCAGATTCCTTGACTTTATTTTCCAAATTCTTTACACGCAACCTCTGCTGACAAGCCTTTTTCTTACTAAACTTTTGAGTAAACTTGCGAATTTCGTATTTAATGAGTTCCCATAAAATTCTATAGTCATCAACATTGGTATAATTCTCCAACCATACGGGAACAATGTCAACAAGTGCTTTACAAAAGTCAGCATCATCACACAGTGAATTATTGAACTTCAAATATGATGGACCCCGCCTATTACATTGATGATGGGACGATTACTAAAATATGGCGAAACTAAATTTTAACTGGATTTACAGCGAGTTGTGTTAAGTTGCGGCAGAAAGTGATCGATATTGCGGCAACGCAACGCACAGTGCAGCGAGGTATGAACACATCGTGATTTCCAGTGAGTTGCGTTGAGTTGCAGCGGAAAGTGATCGATAAATCGAAAATGCAATGGGCAATGAATTCGATGCACTACCGCAGAGTAAAAGTATTAATAAGTATAGATTTATTCCACTTCTTAATACCGTACTGCTTATCTCTCATCTCTTGCTGTTTAAGGAGACGTCGTCGATCAAGACGCCTTGATAGAAGCACTTCAACAGAAGACAATCCGAGGCGCAGCTCTAGATGTGACGTCACCAGAACCCTTACCAAGTGACCATCCGTTAATGAACATATCCAATGTTATCGTTACGCCACATTGCGCAGGGGGCACACACCAATGTTTAGTTGATGCATTTAAGGTTTGTTTGGACAACATTAAATCAGCAGTTCAAGGACAACCCATACCCAATGAAGTTAATCCACCGGAGTGATGACCACGAAGTTGCTGCAAAGCGGAAAGAAAATATTATACAAATATTGACTGCTCATGAGGAAACTGGTGCAAAATTCTTAGCCGAAGTGACTGCAGACCCTCGGCCTGCTATTTTCCCCCGAGATTTCCAGTCATCGAGGGGAGGTATTTCACGAATACAGAGCAGACAGCATTTGTTTTATATAAGGGGTGGCTTCAAAACTCAACCACCGGTTACTTGTCGGTCCCGCCCGGTTCTCTCAGGTTCAAACAGGTTTCTATTGTTGCAAACAATTAACACGGTTACACCGCCATGAACCGCAAGTCAACCGACGGGTGAGTCTTGAAGCCGCCCCTAACACATAAATATACTCTTTTCCGCCGCTACTGTTATATTAGCCTCCATTGTGTGATTAAAAAATTTATTTTATTTCTCAATTTTATTTGAGAAAAGATTTCTCACGGGGAAAGTACTTTGTTTATTATAAAATTCCCCTAGTGCTATATTGAGATCAGACCACCTGTTATTTACATCAAGGTAAAGATTGCATTGTACAAGAGATGAGCGGGATTCCCCAAAAGGCTAAATTTAGAAAATGAGTCAACTTGTTTATGCATTGAGATGTTATTTATGTAAGATGGTGCAATGCAGATGACGTAATTTATGTGAAATCCAATTGGCCCGTGCAAGATAATGTTTATGCATGATAATGCTGTAATGATTGTTATTTGAGATACTAGTAGGGGAATCTAGCTATGAGTTGTAAAAGGTCCATGGCTCGATCGCTAATAGCCTCGTCCCCAGAAGCCCCAAATTGTACCGGAAGTGGTCAACATTTTGGTATCAGAAGAAAGCTACTATTTTTCTCATTTACCCTGTGAAATCTTAGAGCCAAAGGATGTTTGGTTTGGAAGTTATGAACAAAAATGTGTCCCATTTTGGTCGACCAATATTAATATTACACAGTACTCTATGGGGCTTACAAAATCACGTTTTTAGCTCTCGCATCAAAACGGATTGAAATATCGGCGCGAAACTTTACAGACGGGGTTTTGGAGTGAAGGCCAATCTATCAAGATGAAAACTTAATATCCTTAAATCGGGCCATCCCCCTTTAAATACTGCTCAACGGAGAGACTTTTGCCAGCAGTAGTAACCAGGAACTATACCGTGTGTCCCAAAAAAAACGCAACACTTGGTGGCAGGGGCCATAAGTTTTGAACAAAAGCACGTGACTACTTATTCTTTGTAGTAAGGTAAGAGGGAACTGTTAGCTAATATCTCTGAAAAAGTTCATAAAGGTAGAGTCAATATTTTTTCAGATATGACCCCAGAAATCAAGTAACCTGCAGGACCCATTTAACCAAATTGAGGCGCTATTAACTACAAATACGGCACTGTACGTTTTGCGCCCAGAACCACCAATATGAATCTCTAAGTCCAACCACAATTTTCCCCTTTTTAAAAGACAGCTACTGCAACAGATATTAACATATGAATGTTTCCACTGCATGGTAATAACAGCTAAAATATGTATTTTAACACACTTAGAAGATGGAATTAGGAATGTATGATCAACATACTCTTCGTATTGTCCAAATAAGAAGTTGGATTAGAGATAATCATTCATCATCATTTTATGACGGCACACAAAGATTTATCTTAACCCAAAATTTAATGACAGAATGAATATACTGATATTGTTATTGAGTTTTGTATTGAAAACATAGGTTTTACTTTCATAAAGTTGATAATGTAACATTATTTTCAGTTGCAGCCCAGCTCATTTATCATTTTATGTAAGTGGAGTTTGTCTATGACTTAGTCTTAGTATTATAATATCTCTTGAAACATATTTTATACCACTAAAATTAATCTGTCTGAAATATTTTAAAAAACAACCACTAAATTAATGTTTTTTATTATAAGATAAATAATAATTACGTACATGCAGTCATTTGACCCAGTAGAAGTTGTTCTGCAAGAAATTTGGCCAAGTAAATGTTGATTGCAATCAATATTGTATTTGCCTTTCTTTACTTCATTGCCAGTCTTGTGGTTAACCAGCTACTCATTTTTGTAAAATGGGTTCTGCGGGTTACTTAATTGTGGGGGTCATATCAAAAAAACTATTGACTCTACCTTTAGGAAATTTTCAGGAATATTAGATAACTAGTCCCATCTTAACCTTACAACAAAGAATAAGTAGTCACATGCTTTGGTTCAAAATTATGGGCGCCTGCCAAACCAGAGAGAAAGATGTAAGAAGAGGAGGTGTTTAGCTTCGCGACTCGACTAGATTAAGCTTGTTTTATCATTCAATACCTATTGTATCACGCACTTACAAAGCCACTTGAAAGGCGCCTTCCCGGGATTTGTGCGACCGCTCCACACTCGCGCGATCGAGCAATGGTTATCGTTAACGGGAGGAAATAACAGAGCGCTGTACACGTGCAACAGTGTGTCTAGAAGTTATTTTCTACAAGCGTTTTACCGTACTTCCGGGTTTGCATTAAAGTCGGATTTACTTGTCTTCGAAAGCGATTGTTTACTCCAAAAAGAGAGGAATTATTTCATTGAAAATCCAATCAAAAGTCGCGCCGAACGAATTTTCGATTACTTATGAACGTTTGAAATACGTGAATTCATAGGGCAATTTTGTAAGTATAATTGACGAATTCGAGGAGATATGTCGTGTTTTTTTTCGACCATTTCTCAAGTTCCGATTCATTCCTGTGAATGAAACCAAGTGGAATACGAAGGCGATGGTGCACTTATCCAAATTCGCGACCTTTTGGTGACAAGAAGCGACAAAATTTTTGTCGTGGAGTGAAATTGGCACTCATTCGATGTTATTTTTGTTTTTTTTCGGTATCTTGTCTATGCGCTTACACAAATCAGCACAAATTCGAGTACGGATTCAAGTTTAGCTCATATCGGCAATGTAGTAGGCTACGTGTTATTTCCGGGGCATTTTTATGAGGCCAAAATGGTACAGGGTATAAGGTTGATGAATTTAGTATAGATATGAGGATTATCAAGTATTGGGAATTAAATAATATCTAGTACTATTATGAAATGCATTATGAGCTGAGTAAATAAAAATTGTAATAATATATAGAAAAATGTTGTCTGGGTCACGAAGTGATCTAGTTGATCTTGGTGTTTATTTTCCTTATCTTAGAAGTTGTCTCATAGGATAAATCTCACCATTTCTGCCCTTTTTTACAAGTTCTACAAGTTATTAGATTACAGTTATTTAAACATTGAGTCGTCGCTAATAAAAATTATAAAGGCAACATTGTTCTCGAATTCATTTTTTGTGTGTTTACATTTTCATTGCATTTTCACACGCGTGTTTTGACATTTTAAACGCATCGTTATTACAAATGTTCAACTTAAAGTGAAAAATTATCCCCCAAATAATGCAATACAAATTTCCAGAATTTTTCGAGCGGCCCTTGGGGGTCTCGATACAAATGACATAACGGGTATATGGTATAAAGATTTGATAAATTCGAAATGGAATCACTTTTCATCGGGATCGCAGCCGCCAGCGAGGGGAGGGCAGTTCTCCCACCGTGGCCCCGGCAAAGTCCCCGTCACAATTTGATCAATTACACGCGTGCGTTTCGCGGGGCATTTCCGGCATTTTACAAGTGAATAACAATAAACTTTCTGCCAATTCTTGTCTCTATATCTATTCATGAATTATGATAATTTCATCACAAAATCGGTATTAGTATGCTGTAGTAGCCGTTATTATTTTCCCCATATTTTCAGTGGAACGTGAGAAACATAATTCGAAATGACGAGGTCAGTGCTGCATGCGGTGGGTGTGTGTTTAAATTGTAACCTATGATGTGCGCAGGGCGCCGGCACGACTCTGACCAAATCGATTTAAGCTTCCGCGGGACTTGTGTGACTTAATTCCTAATTGGGTGCTTGAAATTCAATAGCGGATACCTCCCGCACGGTCGCCCACATAAGTCGTTGAAGTGCCTGGCGATACATCTCCTCTTCCTAATTTCTCTGCTGCAACCAAGTGTTGCGTTTTTGGGGGCACCACGGTTACAGTAAAAGTTATAGATAGATTTGATCGGCAAGAGTGGTTTACGATATGTTACAGTATATAGATTGCCAGGATTAGTATATTTAAATTCCACGTGAGCGAAGCGCTATAATTATTCCAACTGTGTCTGAAACCAAAAAGTGCTGGGAATCAAAATAGTATTCCAAATGGGACAGCTAGAAATCGTTGGTGATTATTCTTGGACTGATAATACTGTGGAATATTCGTGTCGTCGAGGATCTATTGAACATTGTAGTCTTGAACGGGCTGGACAAAAGTTATCTTCAGCACTGAGACGATTCCCATGGAATACCATAGCTCTATATTGCAGTAAGTATCGCTGTGAGGACATATAATATTGAACTGCAACGGTACTTTTGGTTGGGGACATCCGGAGGGGGGGACATAATGACTGCAAGAACCTAAATATTACACCATGTGTGTTTCATTCAGTAAATGGAATTTGTGTTTTGGACAACCAAATCCAGTTAAAAATCAAGTAAAACAGTGTTTGATATATAAAATTTAGATCACTGTTCACGAGGCTCGTTTCTTTGTTGTTTTACCAAAAAAGGGTATTTCTGGCCTTTGACGTCCAAAAGATATCAGCACACGACCCATACTAATACATTAATTAAAGTACGGCAGATGAGTTTCATGCAGAAGCACGGCGGAAGTATAACAAAAAGTACTATTGCATTGGTGTGACGTCATCAGAGGGCAAATAGTCACTTACGGCGGTCGCAAAGTGGTAGTCTGTGTCACAGACTGCGAAGATCTTCATCTAAATTAGTACTGCGCGAGAGATTAAAGTTTATCAGTCCGTCATAGCGAATGCTATGCAAATGAAAACTAATCTCCAAATATCTCCGGAAAAAACGAGAGGTGGTTCTATGGCGCATTTTTGCATCAGAGGGTCCGCTACTATGTTTGTTTGAATATGTTATTGTAATGTTCTGAAACATATAGAACCTAAGCGAGAACAATTGAAGTTTTTGTCGGGTACTTCGGTTCTCGCAAACAGGAAAAGTGAATACGCAATCGATACGGGCCGATCCCCTTTTCCCACAATGCCTTCGGTATTATTCCAGTCTTGAGAATTTTCAAACGCTGGTTTCAATTTAGGCCAACTTTTTTTTTTCAATTTCAGAAACAGGATACGTACTTACCGGACCGCCGCAATAGTCACTTTATATAGCAACTGTTTTCCCTGTTGTGAAAAATCGGGGAAATAGTAGGAATATCTAATAAGTAGGAATAGTATAAATATATAATGTGATGTAGTATCCACCAATCAAATGATAGGAATATTTTATGCATTATATAATACCTGATATTTCTAGAAAAATGTGAATGTTCGGATAGATATTGACAAGATAATAATGACTACAAATATCGCAACATGTGTCCGATCCAGGTAACCCGGGGTTATGCTTTTTTGTTCTAATTCAATCACGGCGTGTCAATGAGGTTCGTACCGATGTGAGTGTCTCCCATGAGAGAGTGTCCTCGCTACCATAGCAACATGTACGGAATAAACCGTGACCTTGAAGACGAGGCCATTTGGGTACAGTGCTGAAATAAATGATGCATACAGCACTCAATGGAGAAAATAATAGACAGATGGGTGGAAGGACATTCAGTCACACGGACACTTTATTATATGACACCGGTGTGAACGCAGATGTAGTCCGCTGGGAGCAATAGTCCGGGTTCCATAGACAACAATGGAATAAAGCGTAAAACTAACGTTGCGCGCAGAGTCAACTGAATCGAGTGCCCTATTCTTTAGCCAAATAAAAGGTAAGGAATCTATTGAGTGTCTATCTACGCCAGTATTGTGCCAAAGTCAGACCATTTTGAAAGTTTTCGAAATATACATTTTGTTGCCTAGGTCTTGCTCTTTCATTTAACACCTCGCTTGTAAAAAGACGTGCAGAAATGGCCCAGATAGAACGCCCGAAAGACGCAAACCCCCAAAACCAAAAGTTGCAGTTTTTGGATTTTTCAATGGGAATTGCAGTGTACTGGGACACGAACACGTGTACCACAATCAATATTGCAAGTAGGCTTTCTCGCTCATTCAGTCGGAAAACCTCTTTGTGTAAAATCAATACACACGTATTATTGCGTTGTACCACACAGTGACGTGACCATTGAAAAATCCAAAAACTTTTGCCCTACTGATACATGGTTAGGGGTGCAAATTCCAGCTTCGAAAATACTTGTTTAGGGTGCTTTTTGTGAATGGTTGGTCTCAGATGATACCCCTTGTCAATTAGGAGTACACCCCCGGCAAATAACAGGCCTCTCCTTACGCGACCCTAAGTAATTTTCCCATGTGTAGTCTGTGTCACAGACTGCGAAAGATATAAATCTAAATGATCTGCGCGAGAGATTAACTTTCTTCAGTTCCCCATATCGAATGTGTGGTAGAATTAAATTAAATCTAAAAAATCCGAAAACAAATAGGTCTATCGATGTTTTGGCATCAGAGGTCCGTTACATGTTTTGGTTTTTGGATATATCATACTGGGTCTGAACCTATAGAACCTAGCGAGAAAATTGAACATTTTTATTGACTTTTTTAACACTCCTGTTACCTAAGGAATAATTTTTGAGCTATTTACATTAGATTCAGCAGTTCAAACATTTGACCCCCAGAGTAACTTTTACCCCCTCTCCTAAGCGGGGCCTACACCGGTCTCCGGCAGACATCATATTTGCAAAGTATATTTTTCTCTGATTTTTTTTCCATGTTCAGAATATTGGTACCCCATCGTCGTTGATCAAAACCTTCTGGGCTGTCGGCTGCTCTAATTTTAAATAGATGTGATTACTTGGTAACAATGTACCTCGCATCCATATATGGTTAGTCCAACTGGACAGCAAACTCACTGGTATAACATTTCCTCAAACACACATAGGCACATCGACTCTTGGAATGCTGCAGCTGCATAGACTTGTGGTTCTGCCAGGGTAGTGGAATCATCATCATACCACATTCCGTGACACCAGTCCTCGAATACTAGTATGCCAGTTGTGCCTGGGATCCATATAAGAAGGGGACCACAATAAAAACTTAAAAAGTATAACGTAAAGCAGCCCCTTCTATATCCCTTTCCTTACCTAACTCCGTACTAGGAAATTTTCCACGTTGATGGAACCTGACCGATTGAGTTCGAGTAGGGCGCCCCCTACCCTGACTTTAGTAAATTTTTGGTACTTAGGTCGTTTTTGAACTAGCATTTCAGCGAGACCCTCGCTAAAGTCCACCTGGCACTTCCAGGTGAAAAAAGACCAGAGAAGCGGTCCGCTCTGGAATTAGTTATTTTTGAAAAGTCTACATACCGTGGCCCCGGCTAGTGACTTTTCACCAAGTTC
>JAMKCH010038222.1:0-17053 GCA_023653785.1 Ophioderma brevispina | reverse complement strand
AGTTTGTAGTAATTGCATCCCGATTAGACGGTTTGGTATGTAGCATCAATTCGTTCGGGGACGGGAATTTTCACACTGAACTGTTCGGTCCTTGACTCTTTGCATAATGTTATTATTGCTCATGTACCTCCGTCCACTGGTCTGTGCCAGTCGGATGTGATGCAATTGTAATTACATCAAAACATGGAATTAAGGTAAGCATCATCGATAATAATATGTCTCAAAACAGAAGTGTTTTAATATTTCTAGATGAGGTGGCTTCCCTGGCCCATTGGTGATTTCCCGTCCCAGGACCCGACCCCCCTACATGAGCAATCGGTTGTTTTGGGGCGCCAAGGTTTTAAAGCGGGTTGGGAGTCATAGGTGTTGCCGGTCGTCAACACCATGACGTCATAGGAGTTAGGGACCGGTCAGGGCAGCCTTCTTTTAGTGTGGTAGTGGTTTTTTGGGATTGCTTGAATCTGCCTTGGGATGCAATTGTAATACATCAACATTGGACTGGTAAGCAAACCTCATCTATATATATGTAAAACACTTCTGTTTTTAGGACAAATTGCGCTGAAGTGATTGTAGACCACATACCTAGAATGTTTCAAAGGTTTTTGGGACGATGACCCTAACATAGCGGACGCGACAATCATACAACTTATACAAAACATTACACGAATCATTTCCCCTTACAAAAGAAGACCCTAAAAAATCGTAACCATAAGAAGCCCTGGATGGACAACAGCAATTTCCAAGTCAATCCCAAGAGCACGGGCATCTACAAAACATACCTGAAGAAAAAACACCAGCAAACCCAACAAAACAATATAAGCAATACAAAAACAATCTAACCTCACATTATTCGTATGCAAAGAAAAAAACACAAACCAGAACAAATTTCAGAAACTCAAAAATGATCTTAACAAAACCTTGGACATTCCTCAACAACATTTTAGGTAGGAAAGGGAATCCCACTAAACAACATCCCTGACCTTGTCACTCATAATAATAGAAGAAAACTGACCCGCTTGACATAGCAACGCAGTAAACGACCACTTCAATAACCTGCGGCCGAAAACTTGCATAACAAAAATTCCACATTCCAATAACCCATTTAACAACAACCTTCCAAAAAAAACACATTCACCTCAATATTTCTAAATCCAGTTACTGTTGAGTGAAATGCACAAACTTCGCCACTTGTTTAAAACCTGGTAAAAGTGAGGGTACCGACAAGATAGATCGTGGGATTGCTAACAAATCATATGATAACATAATGTTGCCTCTGATGAACATATTTAACCAATCACTTCTCACTGGAACATTCCCAGATCACCTCAAATCAGCCAAAGTAATTCCTATTGACAAAAACAAAGATGCAAATAACCATTGCCAAAATTACAGGCCCATTCTGTTCTTCAATATTTTCAAAAATACTTGAAAAAGTCATGTACACATGTTTGCTAACATCTTAAACAAGCACAAATTGTGTCGATGAAACACAATACGGTTTTAGGCCCCGACAAACGATCGACTTACATGCGCACTCCTTGAAACTAAACATCCAACCTTCAACGTTGCACTAAAAATAAACTCTACCCCATGGGGGTATTCCTGGATCTCTCCCAGGCTTTAGGAACCAGATTTTGGACCACAACATTCTTCTTCACAAGCTTTATCATACTGTGTCCGTGGAGTAGCCTTGCAGTGGTTCAGGAGTTACCGAAACTAACTGCTCACAATCAGTTTACGTACCACTCCACCGCATCATCATCAAACCTATCCACAGTTGGAGTCCCGCAAGGCTCAATCCTGACCCCTACTTTTCATCATGTTACTGAAGGACATCACCAAAAATCTCCAAACACACCTGAAACTAATCTTATTTTAGCAGATGACAACAAAACATTTTTCTTTCAACACCCTAACATTTATGCACTTTTTAACAAATGAATCATGAAATCGCAAAAAAAAATCGAACGACTGGTTTGGGCTAACCAAAGTTCAATGTTTTAAAAAACTAACTAATGCTTTTCTCTACACACAAACATAATCACAATCAAACATTAACAATAGATCACCAGACAATCTCCCAGGTACACTAACCAAATTTCTTGGCATCACAATCGAAGGACAAACTAACATGGAAGAACATATCAAATCTGTCACTACCAAAAGGTCTCACGCAATTGTACAATCTACGAGTTAAACACCACCTTCCGGACTACACCTTAAAACCACTTACAACCCACTAGTTCTCCCATACATTAGCTACTGTAACATAATCTGGGCCTCCAAATATCATTCACGACTCACCAAAAATCACACAGAAGAAATGGGCCATTCGCAACTATCACAAACAACCCCCAGAAATCACACTTTACCATTTTTTCACTCACTGAAAACACTTAAATTAGAGCACCTTCAACCACCTTCAAACAGCGCTCTCATGTTTGACTAGCACAACAATCATTTACCTCCGAACTTCGCAATTCTTACCACAAAGAACAAATCCACAGCTATAAACACAGACAAGCGACAAATTCATCTCCCTCCCAAAAATATCCTCGGAAAAAGCACTTTAGTCGTATCACGCGGCAAAACTTTTGGAATGAGCTTCCAGAAATCCATCCACAACAATCACAAACAAAAATACTTTTAAAAGCTCAACTGAAAAACATTTCATCAACCAGTACAATTTTTAAATTCTCCCCAAGTCCTTATTGCTCTCCTACACCTTTTCTCATTCATATTTCATCTGATCTTAACTTTCTTCACCATCTGCTTCTTCCATTATGAAATATTATACCATACCTCAGCAAGAGTTGAAAGTAGGGACCTTCTGACCAAACTCCCGTTTTCCCGTATTCCCGTTTTTAGCTTAGATATTTTGTTTGTTTTGTTGTTGTCTCTTGTTTTTGTTGTTATTGTATTTTTACCTATGTAATATATAATATTTATCCCTTGCTTGTTACAAATTTATGTAATAATGAGAATAGTTTACTTATATGTTTTCCAGGGCCAGCAAATTGAGCAATAACCATAAGCCCTTTCGGGTTGTCAATTACTGGTCCTAGCATTTCATATCCACCACCTGTTCATCTTAGTTCTGTCTACAATTATACTTTAGCATTATTACTATCAATAGACCTATTATTACATTTATGTCACGTACGATATGTATGCTGAATAAACTGAATATGAATGAATGAAATAATGGACAAAGAAGTGACACAAGGAAAACCGTAAACTTGTTTTTTAACTGTCCTGCATCCTTATCGTCCCCCATAGGAAAACCATCATTTGAATACTAAATCATCATTTTTTTATACAAGGTCTACTGGCGAGTTTTGATGGTTCTACTATGTATACATAGGGTTATGCCAATCAGAGAGGTGATAAGAAAACAAAAAATAAGACGAATATATACATGTTAGGTCTATTTGATTGGTTACTCAGAGATAAGTATCATGTTATATAGTAATGAGCCAATCAGAGATTATGGGGTTAGAAAGGTGGGACTTTAGAGCTCAAGGGGTTAATCCCCTCCAAATCTGGTTGACAAGGCTGGCTATAAACTGCCCTTGTTTTGTTTTGTTTTTGCCTATATAACGAATAATAAAAATATGTCTGTAATTGAATTGGTAGTATACTCTATAGTGACATAAAAACTATTTGGACAATTGCCACAAAAATGTCACAGGAGTGGAAAAAGTTCCCATAAAAAATCTACCATTCCCCCTGGGGAAAATAGTTCATTTTTATGGGAACTTTTTTTCCTTCATGGTATATTGCATTCGCCTCCGTGCATCACAGTGATTTTGATCTGACAGATCATGATCGTGACCCGTAATTGACCAACCTCTGACTTCTGCTCGATATTTGCATGTTAACATTTCACTGCTGGGCAATTCTGTTGAATTTTGACTCAAAATGGAGAAATATCGAAGCTGCTGTAGATAGTGATACCGTTTAAAACAAATTTCATATGTCTAGAGCAGGTTGAGAAATGTGGGAGAGCCGCGATTGGATCGAACCATGACTAGATAAGGCTGGACTAGCCTTGAGTTGTTTGTGGTGCAGTGGCAGTGATTCTCGACGAGACTGGTAGTTTTTTTTAAATGACAGAAATATTTTTATACGTTATATAAACAAATTATATTAAATGCTCTATATTCGTGAAATGAGGCAAAATACCTCCCCTCGGATGTTGACTGAAAAAAAGGGGGGGGGGGGGGACCCGTTATATCCTAAATTTTAGTAATTTTACTAAATAGTAGGCGCACAGTCATCCAGTCAAATCGGCTAGTTATTTTCACAATTCCCTCATGAGCAGTCAATGTTTGACTATCACAACAATCAATTTACCTCCGAACTTAAGCAATTACTTTACCACAAACCGACAAATCCACAGCTATAACACCAGACAAGCCGACAAACTTCATCTTCCCCTCCCAAAATCTTCCTCTGAAAAGCACTTTATTCAGTATCATGGCGCAAAACTTTGGAATGATCTTCCAGAATCCATCACAACAATCACAAACAAAAATACTTTTAAAGCTCAACTGAAAAAACATTTCATCAACCAGTACAATTTTTAAATTTCTCCCCAAGTCCTTATTTCTCTCCTCACCTTTTTTTCATCCTATTTCTATCTCGATCCTTACTTTTCTTCACCTCTACCTCTTCTATCTCTGCTTCTCCATTATGAAGTATTATTACATACCTCAGCAAGACATGTTGAAAAGTCGGACCTTCTTGACCAAACTCCCGTTTCCCGTATTCCCATTAAAGGTCCCAGGAAATGAGATGATAAACCTACTCCAAATCTTTTAGGGGACATTCCATTCCAATAAACAGGGCCAGAAAAAAGAATACACTACCAGTGACATCATTAGTGATCATTATTGATTTTCAGTCAGTGTCATGAATAGATTCACACCAGTCACCTGGAATTTTCTATTACTCTCAAAAATCAATAGCACCCCAATTGATGTCATCACCAACCCAAATATTGAATGCTTTCTAGCCCCTCCTTGTAGACTTGACACAAACCACATCGATTCTATTTGCATTTCCTGGGACCTTTAAGTGTTTGTTTAGCTTAGATATTTTGTTTGTTTTTGTTTGTTTGTCTCTGTTTTTTTGTTATGTATATTTACCTATGTAATATCCTATATTATCCCTTGCTTGTACCATTATTGTAATAATGAGAATAGTTTACTTGTATGTTTTCCAGGGCCAGCAATAACCATAAGCCCTATCGGGTTGTCCATTACTGGTCCTAGCATTTCATATCCCTCACCTGTTCATCTTAGTTCTGTCTACAATTATACTCTATGCATTATTATATAATATACTGTATTATACATTTCTGTCACGTACGATATGTTATGCTGAATAAACTGAATGAATGAAATGAATGGACAAAGAAGTACAAAAGAAAACCGTAAACCTTGTTTTTAACTTTCCTGCTATCCTTATCGTCCCCATAGGAAACCATACTTTGAATACTAAATCATCATGTTATAAAGGTCTACTGGCCGATTTTATTGTTTATTACTATTATACCTAGGGTTATGCCAATCAGAGAGGTGATAAGAAAAAAATAAGACGAATATATACATGTAGGTCTATTTTGATTGGTTACTCAGAGATAATATCATGCTATATCATGTAATGAGCCAATCAGAGATCCTGTAAGAAAGGTGGGACATGTAGATCTCAGGGGGTTAATCCCCAAATGCCAAATCTTGGTTGACAAGGCTGGCTATAACTGTCCTTGTTTTGTTTTGTTTTTTTGCATATATAACGCATAAAATATTTCTGTCATTTGATTGGTAGATACTCTATTACGTGACATGAACTATTTGAGACTAATTCCACAAAATTTCACAGGAGGGAAAAAGTTCCCATAAAATCTACCATTTCCCCCCGGGGGAAATAGTTCATTTTTATGGGAACTTTTTTCCCTGAATTGGTATCTTGCATCGCCCGTGCCTCACAGTGATTGATCTGACCCGATCATTGATCTGACCCGATCATTGACCCGATCTCTGACTTCTGCTCGATATTTGCATGTTAACATTTCACTGCTGGGCAATTTCTGTTGAATTTTTGACTCAAAATGGAGAAATCTCGATGCTGTAGATAGTGCATACCGTAAAACAAATCATATGTCTAGAGGAGGTTGAGAAATGTGGGAGAGCCGCGATTGGATTGAACCATGACTAGATAAGGCTTTACTAGCCTTGAGTTGTGGTGCAATGGCAGCTGATCTCGACGAGACTTGGCTAGTTTTTCAAATGACAGAAATATTTTTATACGTTATATAAAACAAATTATATTAACTGCTCTATATTCGTGAAATGGTGTAAAATACCTCCCCTCGGTGACTGAAGACCGTATGCCTACTATTTTAGTAAATTCTACTAAATAGTAGGCGCACGGTCTCCAGTCAACTCGGCTAGTTATTTTGCACCATTTCCCTCATGAGCAGTCAATATTTGTACACGAATAACTCATCCCATAGAGTAATCGATCAATTATCCTGGATCTAATAAAAAAAATGCCAACTCAGCAATATTTTTTTGCCTTTATGTAGATATGTCAGCAAATATCCGTGACATCCTAGTGAGCCTTGGCAGGGAAAAAGGAGTCAGCCGTGGGAAGAAACTCGGACATCTCAATAACTTTGTTTTGGTGAGTAGAACCATTTTGATGAATATTCCAAGCCTGCCTTGCATGTATGTGGTACACATGTGTGCTGCCTTATATTAGGATAACTTAATTTATCTTTCCTGGAGTCAGTGGCTCTTGAAATGGTTCTTCAGGCGACTGTGTTGCCTGAAGAACCACTTCAAGAGCCACTGACCAAAGACTTGGCATAATAGTATGTTTGCTGGGAATTTCTGACAAATGGCAGCTATATTACTTATGACCTTCTTGCATATATTTTGAATTTCTTGTAGAGAACAGAATCTCCATGTCAGATTAGATGCACAAACATGTACTGTATAAGTGGAAATTTTCGCGAGGTTTTTTATTTTCGCGAATTTCGCGAGTGAACATAAAAATGCGAAAATAAAAACTTGCAAAAAATAACTTTTTCCAATAGATTTGTATTGCATTGATGTCAATACTGTGAAATTAAATTCTCGTGCATTTGGCAAAATTGTTAAAATCGCGAAAATATCTGTACGTGAAAATTTCCACTTATACAGTACTTTACTGTAAGCTTACATTTCAGGTGACAAACAAACTCAAGATTTATTTACTTTAGGGGGACGAGGTTGTGGATTATGAATCGCCTTTTTAAATTTGAATAAATTCATTCATGTGGGTCGATACACTGAACTTAGAATTTTAATGAATGATTTCCCGACTTGGCCACAATCCAATTTTTTGGTTAAAGAACACTATCAGTGATTTTGCTAAACAGAAATCAAAAAATTCATCAAAAAATCACGATTTTTGCATATCTGCAACAAACATGGTTCCTAACCATAACCCTACAAATTATAGGACCAGAAGCAACCCTGATAAGGACAGAATCTGAAATTTAAGCTGTCCTTTCGGACACTTCTACAACACGATTGAATGGAGATCGTATCTTGATACTGGCTGCCGTTTCTTTTTCTTCCTTTTCTCTTTCTCCTTCCTTTTCGCAAATTCTTCAGTTTGAAAAAGTACTTATAAGAATTCTACAGGCTTGTCATTCACTTGACGCAAATTTTTAAAATATTTTGACATTCTTTTCAGATAAACACTGATAGTTTCTTTAAGAAAGGGAAATATAATAATGTGCAGTTGATACAAAATAAATGTGTTTCCTGGAAGTAATGTTTATATGTGAAACTTACTGGATTCATTGACCAAACGTAAAATTTTGTCTCAAAGTGGCACTGAATAAGAGGTTTAACAAAAAATTGGAACGGACAATTTCATTTTATATTCTGTTTTATTTATTTAAACTCTCGGGACCGTAGGCATTGATGCTCGCCAGTGTGACATTAATTTTTTGGTTCAATACATCATATGCCATAATTGCCTGTGGGACATAATTTAACGTGTCCTGTGAGTCTCAGAGTAGGGAGTTGTGGGGGGGGGGGGGTAAGTTGCACTTCTGTAGTGATAGTTAGAGGCTGACGCAGAGCTTTTTCCAAATCAATTTGTTTGTGTTTTTATTGAAATAGTCCAACTAGAACTAAAGATATTCGACTAAAATGGTTTAATATTCCAAAGTGAGAGATTGAATCAATTTTTCGTTTTCATGCGGTAACGTTTATGTACAGTACATGGGATAAACTCTGTGTAACAAAAATTCCGATCCGGAATTATAAAAGTTGGGATGGTTCTGTATGAAGGACGTCGATTTGAGCATCAGTTTTTTACACAGTGATATAGTATATGGACGCATTATGTTAGGCAAAAACACGATTTGTTGAAATTGAGGGCCCCTCCTTCAGGAAATCTCCTTGAGGTCGGGCCTTTAAGATAAGACAGACCACAGCTCGTCTACTGGAAAGGATTTTTCTTTTTTTTGGAAGTAGATTTTTGTTTTTTTTGAAGAAGGTTTTTCTATCTTTCTTGTTTTGGGAAAGAAAAGAGTTTTTATTTTTGTTTGTGCAATTTTTTTAATTTTTTTAATTTTTTTATATCAAATTATTTTTTTTCATTATTTGCCGCAGGGTTAGCGTTTTTGTTATAGTGTTAGACCATTTATAAAAATGTTTCCTGTAGAATTTTAAAGGGAGGTACACAGTGAACTCTTTCCTCTTTTGTTTTTGGGGAGTAATGTGGATTTCTTTCTTTTTTTTTTTAAATTGTAAAAAATTATGATTGGTTTTTACAATAATTAACAACTGAGGAACAGAAGCCAATAATCACAATTATAATAAACATCCCTGGATCCTAACACCATCAGAAGTATAGATGAGGTGACATGTGACGTCAACGTGGGATGACGCGCATTTTGAGAATTTAGAAAAAAATCTAGAAGGGACTGTTGGTTTCTTGGTTTTAACCAATTCCATTGTTTTCTCTTATATTTCTACAGATTTTAAATACAGTGAAGAATCTGGAGGATTTGTGCATTCCATTGACTGAAATAGTTGCCTGGTAAGTGACCGCATGCTCCATACTGTTATATTACCCTCAAAATTTTGATTAAAATTTTATTTTCTAAATTTTATTTGAGAAAAGATTTCTCTCAGGAAAAGTACTTTGTCTATGATAAAAAGGAGAGCAGGGGATTCCCCTAGTGTTGTTTGTGCAAGGTGCACCTGTTAGATAGATTGCACAAGGGGAGAAATGGGAATTCCCCAAGATGTAAACTTAGAAACTGAGTCAACTTGTTTATGCTTTGAGATCAAAACATTGCAAAATCTAGGGATTCCCCAAAGAAGTTATATATGTGAAGTGATGTAATGTAGATGATGTAATTTATGTGAAATTCAATTGGTCAGCTAGTGCAAGGTTATGTTTATGCATGATGCTGTGGTAATATCTATTTTAAGACTTGGGAACTTTGGGAAGGCAATATATTGGGCATTCGGTCATAAATTTTATGTCGCATGCCTTAAAGGTGCGTGTTCCGATCGTCTTTGGGACCCCCCGATTTACCCGGCAGTAGTATCGATTTTGATATCAGATGAAAGGCCGTATTTTTCTCGTTGTCGTCCTGAAATTTGAGCCCTCAAATCCATTTTATTCCCAAGATATAAACAAAAAACTGCCGTTTTCGTGGTTAACAATCAATATTAGCACAGTATGTGTATGAATAGGGCTTTGCAACATGCATTATTGCGTCTACCATCAAAACCGCAAGTTTGTTTCCCACGGTACTTGATGGGGTGTATGTGCAAGTGCCATATTCTCATATCAAGTAGAGAACACAATAGACATAAATCGGAACAAACACCTTTAAAGCGGCACTGGCACATTTTCACAAAATATTTCTTCAATTTGCTCTCAAATGGTAGTCTAAGCCATTGGAAGAATAGAGACACATTTTACACATGATGTGACATATTGAAAAAAAAAACAGATAGGGATGTTAATAAAATGTTAAAGACATCCAGGTAATTTGTAGGATTCATTTTTAAGTTTTCCATAGTTTAATCAACAAATGTGTATACATATTAAATGAATATCGTAGATGCGTACTCATTGATATTAAAACCACAAAGGTCACAGATCGGTCAAACAGCATGCATGCAGTGGGAAACATGCATACGGCGTGCGTTTTCTTGTGCTAAACGCCATTTCTGTCGTCTGCTGAATCGTTGTCGCCGGCAACATTAATTATAAAATCGTTCTGTTTACCTATAAGGAAGCTGATTTGATCTTAATCATTTCGAGTGAGGGCTTTTGTATATAAAAGCTTACAACCATGCAAAAATATCAATTTTGAAAAATCTTGAGCGTGCACTATTTTTCAAATGTGCCAGTGTCCCTTTAAAGGCACTATAAGTGATTTGTTAAATCAGAAGATCAAAAAAAAAATCAGATTTTTTGCATGTCTGTATTACAAGTACGGGTGCCCTAACATACCCTGCAAATGATAAGACCAAAAGCAACCTATATTTTAATCATTACTGTCCGTACGGAACACTACTACAATACGTAATTGAATGGAGAGTCATGAAAATTTTCAGTTGGAAAAAAGTAACTTATGAGACTTATCCTTCAATTTTTAGCTATTCTTGCAAATTTCAAATATTTTAATCTTTCGAGTGAATTACTGATAGTGTCTTTAAGGCAGGAAGACACATAGGGATCACTTTGTGAGTCTGTTGTTGATGTCGTCTGTTGTTGTAGTCTGAGTCGTAGGTGCAATGTGGCATCCCGCATTTGTTGATGAGGTCAAAGGTTGCATATCAAGGTCTTGTGAGGTCAAGTTGTAAGATATGCTGAAAATTTAAAATTGACCTGAATTGAAAAGTTGAAGATCAATTGGAACCAAACTTGGTTTATGGATATTAACCCTCATTTGTTTATGAGGTCAAAAGTCACATGTCAAGATCATATGAGGCCTATCATTCACAAACCGAGACGACAGGCAACACAAGCAGTCTGAGGACTGCGATGTATTTTTGTTCCATTGGCGTGGCATTTTTGTTTCATTCCTTTTTTTCCTGTTTGCTTGCCTCGTGCATATTCACAAATGAAATTGGGGTCACATAATACATGCGTTGATACTTCGTCGTGGCTATGATGCATCAGTGAGTCTTGGCACTTGATTTTGTGAGCAAACAATGGGACACAATCTGGTTCAGTTTGCCTGGCAAAGATCTTGTGTAGCAAGTTCTACTTGGAATTCCCATTTGAGGCTTGTTTGGGCCAAGTTTAAAGACACTATCAGTGATTTATCCGAAAGAGTCAAAATATTTGAAATTTGCAGGGATACTGTAAAAGTGATAATTTTCGCGCATGTAATTTTTCGCGTTTCAGCAATTTTAAACATTTTTGCTTGTTTTTAAATTCGCTCTTTTCAGCTATCCTACATAAACCTACACACAAAATAAACATTTTCGCGGGTTTTTAATTTCGCGCTAGCTCAGAAGTGCGCGAAAAGCGTGAAAATTAATGTAGCGCGAAAATTTCCACTTTTACAGTAGCTTAAAAGTGAAGGATAAGTCTGTAGGATTCTCATAAGTTATGTTTTCCAACTGAAGAATTGATGGAAAAGGAAGAAAATGTCAGTGTTCCAAGATACAAATCTCCATTCACTTTACGTGTTGTAGTAAGTGTCCGTACGGACAGTAATGACTAAAAGTTCAGATTCTGTCCTTATTAGGTTTCTTCTGGTCTTATCATTTGCATGGTCTGTTTGGATCCGTACTTGTTACGACATGCACAAATCTGATTTTTGATGAGTTTTTTTCACATTTTCTGATTTAGCAATTCACTGATAGTGCCTTTAGGCCAGTGTGGTTGGAGATGCATTTGCTCCGTTAATTTTGAACAATCTATTATTGTGAGTGTTTAATAGGCCAAAGGCAGGTCAGGTCCAATCAATTAGGTAATCAATTAATAAGCGAGTTGGAAGTTGGACTTTGGTCCTAAAGCAGTTTTTAATGATTGTAACAATCTTTTGTGTGGCTTGTAGGGGGGTACATCTGTGTTAGTCAGATGTCATTCACTAATGGCTCTGGGGACCACATGTGCCTACGGGCGACTAAAAAAGAAACCTGTTTTATAACGGGCGAGCCGACCTTTCGAGTAGGGTCGGTTCGGAATCGTAGTGGGGTATGCTAATTTTTTTTTCTTTTTTTAATTTTTTTTCTTTTCCTGGATCTCAAAATTGGCTTAACTAGCCCCCAAACGCTGACAAATCGAGAGAAATATGAAAATTTTTTCAAATTTGCTAAATTTTGTTGCCAAAATTGATAAATTTGGGACAAAAAAGGCCTGAATTTTACATGATTTTTTGGAAAAACTAAAAAAATTCTGCAAAAACGTGAAAAAGCGGGGGGTCGTGATCGTCCAACTTAAAACAGGGTTTTATTTTCGTCGCCTAAGGGCCATTCCATGCCAAATGTATGAACGATGCAAGCTCATGTACGTCACCGTTTTTTATTTTTTTTCGGATAACATAGGTTTACCCAAGTTACGTAAATCAAAAATTTGAGCAATTCATTTTTTCTCATTAAGAATTTTTCTGCAATCAAGACACAATTGTCTCTACTTGGTGCAATTTCTAATGTTTTCTGCGGATTTTAAGTGATTTTAACAGTAGAATCATCAAACAGTGTCAGATGCTAATCCGATAGGAAGCTAATGGACAACCTTTTTGAACCTACCACCTATAGATAAATTTATCGCTCCTCTACCAACCCTAGTCAGTAAGAGCGTCGTGCAATGTACTACGAAGGTCGCCGATCGAATCTGGCCGACGCCACATGTTTTTTTTTCCAACACTATCCTGCGCTGGCCATCTCGCATAGAATATTATAAATAATACATCCTTGTCTACCTTGAGACCTAAGGTAGTTAATCTTTGGCGTGTTATATTTTATGGATCTCGAAAAATCTGCAATTTAGCCGGAGGGGGCGACTACTTCAAAATTTAACTAGTTTTAAACATAGAATACTTTAAAACCATAATTAAGCTAGTTTTTTCAAAGGGAGTGGAACTTAGGTCCTGGGTTTAAAACCAGGGTTCGTCCTACAATGAGTGGAACTTTTTCCCTTTCACAGTCAAAAAGTCGGTAACGGGTTGAGAAACATTTCTCAAGGATTTGTCTAATTGGCCATTCGGAGGAATTTTTTCGCATCTGTTACAAATTAACTTTAGCAGTATTTAAAGGAAGGGTCCACTCTTGTAGGACTAATCCTGGTTTACACCCAGGTCTAAAGTTAACTCCCTTTCAGAATACAGCCTATATCTTTCAATGTAATCCTTGGTGGGGTGAAAATTGGTGAGGACATTTCTCAGGATGGGTCGATACAACATACACTTTGTAAGTAACAAGGTCCCACAAAGGACTATCCTTGGTTTAATTAATCTGTGTGTAATTAAAAGGGGGATGGTCCGATTGTATAATTTGTCACCTTGAAGGAATGGACTTCCCCGAAACCCTCATCTGTAAAGTCTTGCGCCGATATTTCAATCCGGTTTTATTGAGAGCTAAAAAAATATGGTGATTTTGTAAGTCCATAGATTACTTGTAAAATTATATTGGTCGACCAAAATGGGGCCCATTTTCACTCAATAATGCCCAAACCACCATCCCAAAGTCCTAAGATTTCACCGGGTAGCATTTAAATGAGAAAAATAGTATCTTGCTTCGGATACCAAGATTTTGACCACTTCCCATTCCGTAAAATCCAGGACTCTGGGGATGAGGCTATTAGCGATCGAATCGGGCCATGGCCTTTATAATTAACTCCTTTGAAAATACCTACTGGAAATTTTTACATAATTAATTTTCCACATTTGCTGATTTAAACTGTTTGTGTTTCCTTTCAATTGAGCTATACACAAATATTTGATTTTTAAAAAAATGCAGAACCTTCCTTATAAACAGAATCAGCACATGATACAGATTAGGTGTGAGGATAGTTAATTATGACAAAAGTGAAAAAACAGCTTGGAACTTTAATCCAGTTTTACAGTACGTAATAAGCAGGATATTTTTGCGGGGTTAATTTTTCGCGATTTCACCCGGTTTGGACTTTCATTGGGTTTATATTGCACACATTCAAGTTTAAACATAGTAAGTAAATGTAAAAATAACAGGGTTTTGCCTGGGGGTTTAAAATTCACAGTTGGCTGCATGATCTCGAAAAGCACAACCCCCCCCGTGAAATTTCCCCCGCTCATATCCAGTATCTACACAGATTTTGTCACTTACTACCGGTACCATTTATTGATGTCACTGATCAGCATTGCCACATTACCCACGGCTGTTTTTGATCGTGTAGTCACTCTCATTCCCCGGCGACAATGACACAATAAACTCAGGATTATTAAACGATGTGATCTAAAATGTGGTAATTCTCTTTTAATATTTTCAACCTACATATACCTATCAAGAAAATATTCCAGGGAAGTGTAATAATGGAACTTTTAAATTTTTAAATTAAAAAGTCACTCATTACTTCAAACTAAACACACTGGGACTTGACAGGCCATTATTTCGGCTTACTTTCCAGTATCTTTCACTCATTCTATTCTTGTATAGCAAAATATTATAGGATATTGGTATGAATATGTTTATAACCGAAAGTATGTGATATGTGGATTGAAATAAATATTTATGTTTTTTTTGTCATTTTATTGCGTTATTAGACTGATATTCAAGACTCTTACCTGTGCCGACTAATTATAAAATTGTAAATATTATATTTTACTTTGTGGTCATCAAATTGTAATGTATTTGTTTGATATATGCTACCAGGTTTCCAGATCACATCACATATTTCATTTGTGGTCAACAATTTTGTGTTTTTGTTGAGATATAAAGGATACTCCATGACTAGGCATCTTGAATTTCTCTTGTGACATGCATCTTTCCTTGTAGGATGTCAAAAACAAGCTTCTTGCTCATGTGCAGTGTCGTTTAATTATAATAAATTTTTGTCTTCAGAAAAATAAAATTTGTACAAGTATATATACAACCAAAATTGTCTAATATATGTGTCTGTTTGTTGCTGTGCTAGGATTCAGATATATCTTAGACTATAAACACTCACATTTTCAAGTGGTGTTTGTTTTTAACAGTGATGCAAACCCACACAAATTTCCATTTTCCGGATTTCTGGAAATTTGGCCATGATAAAAAAAATCTGGAAATGTATTTTGTCTACATTTATGGACTTAGTGATGTTTTTTTTCAGGCATCTACAGCATACCCCTTTTTTTCGAAGGGTATTTGCCACTTTAACTCCTTCTGTAGGCTTTTGTGTGGATGATTCCTGCATAAAAGTTAGTGTCGCATGCAAGCATTTGGCTGCTGGGGCAAGGGCGGATCAATTTTCAGGAAATTAATGATGTCCACTTACATCTCTGTTTTGCTTATGTTCTCGCTGGGTTGATGGGAGCGGCCATGTTGCCAACAAATAAAGCAGGTGTGCGATGGAATGTTAGAGTTTAGCTGATTATATAGTGGTGTCTCACAAAAGTCACTGTATTGCTAAGTTTTAAAAAGGGGCGGCACTAAATGTCAACCGAAACACTATTCAGCATGTAATGCTCGAGTAGAGCCATTCATATTAGAGTCCCCCAACGCCGCATGATATACTGTACAATCACTTTAAATTCCCGCGTAAAATCAATTGAGACCTTCAATGCGTACCTTGGATGTACTATTTTGCTATCTGGCCAGCTGAACGGTGATGTGGGACAGGTGGGACTGCAATTGGCCGAAGTTAGCAAGCCTACTCGTTATTTGTATTGAGGTTAGTCTGTAAAGTAATTTCTTTATTGGAATATAATGACTGCAGATGTGCGTCGATTCAAAGGCATACAAACCTATTAGACATGTTAGATACTCAAAGTATTATAATTTACTTTGTTTTGACAATCATCATGGGACAAACTGTAGACATGAAGCAGCATTGGCCGCGAGATGGCCGAAACGTCACTATGGCCGTGAGATTATTGGTAACATGGACGCGCCCATCAGTTCCCGATTTCATTTTTGTCTTCTAATTAGCTAATTAATTTATTGTAATATCATCAATGTTGAGAATCGTTTCAACATAAATTATCACATATGTAAACTAAAAATTAGCGTGTCATGTCCCTTTAATATTATATATGCTAACCATGTCATTTTAGCGTCACTTTAATTTGGAATTAAATTGCATATTTTTGCATAAAATATTACCAAATATTTCAAGGAGATTTTCCTGATTGCAGTAAAATGTTCTTTGTTTCATAGAAAATACCATCGACATAAAAACAGCCAATATCAGGGAAAACTTACGAAATGTTTGGCACACTAGGAATTGTTTTATTTTTCATTTTGGTATGCAAGCTTCTGTATCGTATTTGGCTTCTTAATTTGCAATTACCTACTTGTGATTTTCAACAACATTGAATTTTGCAAAATTCTCTTGGAATTTTTGAAAATTTTAATGGAAAACAGGGAATGTTGTTTACATGAAATGCTGGAATACCTGAAGAATGGATTTTAAGACCCAGCAACCCATTTCAGCCAAGGGTGCATGTACCAAGTATCGACAGCTCATTGTGAAATTACAACTAAACAATTAACCCGGTTTTGTAATCTAATCAATCAAATGAACTTTGATGCAAGTGCACTATCAGCTAATATGAACAGGTTATTTTAAGAATAAATGATGCTATTTTTAGATGTTGTTGCTAAATATGTAGTGTGATATTTATAAGTCAAACATAATCAGGTAAGGGACTGGTCAGATTTTATTGTTGCCATGACAGCCAAACATTGCCATTCATCTCACCAATGTATTGCAAACAATAAGAGAATTTTTGTGCTTGAACTTTGAAACCAGCATGTACTGTGATTAACCAGTACAAGGCCAACTCCATTAAATGTTTATTCCAAAGTTTAAAAAAAATGAAAATCCAAAA
>JAMKCH010038221.1:0-17194 GCA_023653785.1 Ophioderma brevispina | reverse complement strand
AGGGGAGACACTGAGCCAGACCAATCAGTGCGCGGCTTATTTTTGTGCGCAGGATTCAAGGGCCCTGGGAACTAAGCGGCTGTTGACGACCACAGGGCGGTTGTCGCACGCGCACATTGTGGTTTGGCTCAGGCAGGTGTTGGCCTCCCAAGTCCCGAATTTCTCGGTTTAATGTTTGATTTTGATTCATGATGATGCATGTTATTGAAACTATTAGGTGTTAGTATTATGATTATATATCAATCAAATATCCGGGAACCCTTGTAGTGTACTCAGTATTGAGATAACGATACAGTACAAATCATTTTTATTTTGATAGTTTGTTCCACTAATTGAATAAAGATCCATTCTAATTTATTCGCATTCATTAACCTGCGTCTAATGCATCTTAAAGGAAGCTTGATGAAGGACAATTTTATCCGTGCTCGTATCGCAAATCTTCAGATATCTATATTACTAAAAACAGATCTGTCTCGTCCGGCTATGAATTCGTTATACTTTGACATATGCATGGGGCTGATAACGGGTGGGGGGCACTCACATAGAAATGGATTATGGGTGTTAGGCTCGTGCTTCCAAAACCCAAGGGCATTCGGTGACAGAGGGACTGAAAAAATAGGGGCTTTGGGTGAGAGATAGCCAAATACCCAAAAACTAGGGTTTTTAGAGTGCGACAAATATGCAAAATTTTTCCCAAAATGGTGTCTTTGGGTGAGATTTATTTTCCCCAAAATAGGGATATTTGGGTGACAGTGGTAAAATTTTCACCAACTATGGGGTCATTGGGTGAAATTAAAAAAAAAATATGGGTGTTTGGGTGACAAGATGGCCTGAAAAGGGGGGTCTAAAACAGCCTTACATATGAGTCGCTTCCAAGGTGGGAGTGCCGGGGGGGGGGCTAATGGGTTAATATAGGCATGAAGGTAGCGGGGCGGACAGTCGACGTGTGTTATCGGGTTTTAGAGTGACCCAAAAGGTCAAAGGTCATCTAGAGGTCAATTTGCATGAACTATGACCTGGGCACAGAACACGTGGGCCAAAGGTCCACACATAGGTCGGAAGGTTCACCACATGGTGGAGATGAACTAGTTGGTACATTTTCGGCAAAATTAACTTAGAAAAGGGGTTACCTGTTTTATGTCTAGGGTGGTCTGACACCTGTGTGGGGAGGGGGAGAATTGCACCCTGACGCGACGGATTTTACCTGTGGCAGCGGGCTGCTACCTATTATTTCAGGAATGATCAGCCCATCCTACACTAAGGAAAATACTTACAACCAACCAACCTACAAACAAAAAAAAAACGAGGAAGAAATCACAAGGACAATTTCTGATTTCTCAGCGTCTCCTTCCCCATCTTTTTTTGTTATTGTATTGTTATTTTCCATATGGGCACTCTAGGGGCTCTAGAAACAATGTATGTCACAAAAATGATATCACAAAGCACGAAAGTGAAAACCGTATTTGCATAATTCATGCCTGGTCAAAAAATTATAAATGAGCTATTCAATTAGCTGCTCGGTCGGTACTTCGATAAAATGAGACCTATAAGGCGCGCTGTGCCATTGATACCAACTGTTGTGTTCGTATCCATGGTCCCCGGAGTAGCATTCAAAATTAACCGAGATGTGCGAAGGTAATGCGGCACGTTACTTGGAATCGATAGCTGGAACAGTCTCGGCGGGCTATTCCTACCTAGTGTTAATTCCAGAAGCCCTGTGCAATTCACGTTCTGTGGACAAGTTGGTTGGCAGGACCTGTCCCAGCTGGGAGTTGTAAGACGAAATGTTCTCAAGATTTTAGTTTGCATTATCTGTTACCAATTGTGCTCTAAACCCAGAGACAGAGCGAGACTGGGTTACAGTCAATTTAAGTCAACAACATTGTCTGAATGTGCCTATAATCTTATGCAAATAAGGTAAGAAGGTAGGAAGAGGGAGACGGAAAAATCGTTTCCCCTTTGTAAAGCTTGAGCCCATTGGATAATTAAAATCCAACATTGAAAAAAAAAATGCTATTTTTTATTTTGAAATTGGTTCTTGGGACAAAATTACTTACTGCTATCCACATCCACATCTTGAGAGCACTTTGATGCTCAAAATTAGCCCAATTATAAGCAATATAAACACTGCCATAGGTGGGATGGTCCTATACTTTGTTCATCACCAAATGGCAAGACTCTTCACACCTCCGCGAATTATATAGAATAGTACGGGCACAACTGCCCAAAACTAAACGCTTGTGACAAGAGGTATTCGTGGAGAATAGAACTTTTTACACGATCAACAAAGCTGAATATTTTGCCTATTAGGTAATGAACAAAGTATAGAGGTGATTATGACACCTGTTTATACCAACCTTTATGAATTCAAATGTCTATTTATATTCTACATTGTATTGGCTTTTGTGTATTTTACCAGTGACAAACTTAAAAATAAAGATAAAAATAAAGTGTGCAATAATCTCATTTAGGTGGAAATTCAAACTACTTTTCCCCACATTCACGTGAAGTATGTTTTCTTCACACTTCCTGTCTCCATCAGCCCATGCCATCACTAGTCTTACAAAACACCACCGGCCAACTGATTGTTTCATCCAGGACCTCTCAGACAAGCAATATTGCGGCACACACAAGATATATTGACTTAGAGACACTGACCTCATGAATATATCTGGGTTTGCCAGGAGCCAATATTGAGTGGGTCCTTGATTCAAGGGCTGCTTGCTATCTCTGGCCAAACCGCATTCACCAGGAAATCGTAGCCTCGCACAACTTCTGGAACCAAAGAACTGGAAAATAGTAAAGATTGATGTCAGATCTTAAATAACTTGATTTTCTGGGGCGAATTTCCTATTGAACCGTTTTGAAGTATTAAAACGTGTCATACTTTGAAGGACTGGTTTATTATATATCAATGACTGAAAGCAGCAATAGTGATAAAAACTAAGGCAAGCATTCCTATGTACCCCCCTTCAAAAGTTCTACATGTAACAAATTCTTTTTTAAATGTTTGGCCCTTCGGGATTGTAGGCCATAAATAGAAAATGAAATTTGTTTCTGTGGAACTCAAAGGAGGAATAAATTATGGAATCTTTCTGCCAACTAATACATGATCTACTTGAAACTACACTGAAACAGACACTGAAAATACAGAGTAATCTGAAATCTCTGAAAAATTGTCTTTTACTTTTAATTGATTTAAAAAAAATAAACACTTGAAAATTTTTCAGTCATGGTTCAGAGGTGAGTTCATTTGTGTGTTGAGGTATTTTTCAATGTTCAAGTTCATAGTGTATATAAGGACAGGCATTATCACATGGAATGATCAGCATCAGTCACATTTAATGCTTTGATTGTGACTGTTTTAAGCACTGAGAACATGGACCTACTTTAACATCGTTACGACTTTTGCAGAGTAACAACTTTTTAGTTGCTGTAATAAAATAAATAATAAATATCGCCAGTATTTATATGCGCTTTATACAATTAGTCTCAAAGTGCTTTACATTATCTGCTGTCATTAGGATAAATCACATTTCACAATTGAAAATTTCGGCGGAAGCCAATTATAATGGAGCACAGTATGACTCACCCCTAACAGCTCCCCCATTGACACCTCGGTGAAGTGAGACAAGCGAGAGATAAAGTAATTGCCCGAGGGACACAAAACCTTGGCCACGGCGGGGCTCGAATTCACAAACCTAATGATCGGAGTATTGCTCTTTTCACTGACCACACATTCTCTAAACATACATACTCAATTGCCAATCTATGCATATTGAGATACATAGATGGTGTTGAACAACTTATACAAGATCCTACAACTGTAGCGGAATCAGCTCTCATTATGTGAAGGTATTGAAAGAACCAAACACGGACCAATATTGCCAAAGGCCAGTGGGTTGTATGTGGTTGGGTATAAATCAATGATTACAACTAACCATTGGTTAATTGAAAACAGTCAAGGTCAAAGACCTTTGGCACTTGCCTAAAAGTCTAAACAGTGATGGAATCGTTAAATTACCAAGAAAAAAGCCTATCAGTCACAAAACGTGTTTATAGCTAAGACGTGTCTCATGCGTTCATGTTATTGAACAGTACAATGTATACTCAATTATCATTCCACCAAATTCTTGTAAACTCTGTTTAAATAAGGATGTTTATTGAGTCTGCAAATAAATTAAAATAACCTTACCTTGGTGACTGAGAGGTGACCTGTCTGATGAGTGTACAATGTTTAGGGATGAACTCCAATACTCTTGCATACATGCCTTTGAGGCCCTGTGGGTGGTTCTGCAAAATCTTTCATTGATTACCTGTTTTGATATAAAGTTTCCAAAATTTTGGTTTCAAAGACGGAGTTTCTTAATCAGATCAAATTTTGTATACACCCTAGATTCATTATTTTGTTTTGCAAATTCCATGTGGCCATGTCATTAACAAAATACTGAAGGTAGTAGGATACATACTTTTTCCAAATATTGCCCAGAAAGAAAAAGTGAAGCCTAAAATCAGCTTCATACCAAAGGTCAGACTCGGAGGCAACATCGAGTACCAAAATTTAAAGTTGGCACGATGGTAAAATTGTAAAAAATCTGAATTGATAGTTAAATATTCCCAACTAACATGGGGAAAGCATACTAAGGTGCCAAACAGGTTCTTTACCCGTGTCCGGGCAGTGACTCAATGGACCAAAAGTTAATCACGCTCTCTCAATGTAGATATAGCAACATCCCAGGCAGCCCAAGGGATTTTACCAAACAAAAGTTAATCACTCTTGAGTAACATCAACACACCTCAGCATCGCCTGTGATTTGAGATTAGTAGATTCCAAAAATACCCAGGTTGCAAAAATCTTATTGACACACGCCTTCATGACTCTTTGAAACTGACTAAGAGTTACTGTCTATCAGGCAATTGTTACATTCTTTCAACATACACTATGGATGAAACACATTTTTAGTATGATTTTTTTTAACACATATTTTGCTCTAAGAAATCCTCACACAGCAGTATTGCTGAGTGCGAGGTGTATCCGGCCACCCTCGTTTAGAGGGGACAAAACCAGATTTAAAACTTTGGTTTAACTAACTTAAAGGTGTGCTGCAGACTAATCATTTGCTGACTTGAGTAGTTTGAAAAAAACTGTCGTCCACAAAACTGAATTAAAAAGTTTCATTGCCGTCTGATCTATCACTTTATATCACTGAACAGCAATTATATTTTGATGGTCTATATAGATTAGCCTATTGTACATATAATTGCTAATAACTATCTAGAAATCACATTTTAGTTCCCAGCTATACAAACATAATGAAAGGCCATAGATTTACAATGTTAGTAGAAAAAGTCTACAGCAGTCTTATTTACAGCAAATCCAACATGAGCTGAGACTAATAAATATATAATAGTTATTGTTTTCCATATCATTATATCATTCTATGGACTTATAACAATTCTTTCTAAATTAGGGGTTCATTCATGTATTTTGGGCATGAGCGCTTGTTTATGCCCTCGGGCTTTACCCCATCATGTTTACCATACTTTCTGCTTACTAGTACTGGCAAAATTAAATTCATAAATATTAATATGCGGCCAGAAAATTGCATGATTTTTATCACTTTTGGCATTCATCACGGCAGCCATGTATACATGGTTCACTTGGACCAAGCGCGCACGCTGCTACATGCAAGGTAAACATGAATATATAACTTTTTTCCAAATTACTAGTGCTGATGCAGTCTGAGCACAACTAGTCAATCTCAATTTAAATCTAGTCGATTTCATCATCAAGGAAATCTACCTCATCCATGTATGGCTTAACAGCAATCTTTCTGAATAGAGCTTCAGCATCTCTCATCTTGTCAATGGTAGCGTAGTACGCAACATGTCTCAAGATGTCGGCTTGGCCCGTCTCAAGACTCTCTTCAAAGGATCTCTCCAAGCTGTGTTGCAAAGTCACGTAATTGCTGCTATCTTCTGAAATGTCAATAAAATGATAATAAATCAAGAAACGAATAAGACCACTTTTAAAGCGATCCACTTTAATATTTCACCAGACTGTATCACTATATAACATACTTAGCAACTTAAGGGACTTAATCTTGGCAGAGGCATATACTTATTCAAGTACATCAATAGCCTAAAACCATCATAAGCACTTGTTTATTGTATATTTAGGTAAAAAGAGAGAGAAAAGATATGTAGGGAGCAGGAGGAGAAGGGGGAGAGGAAGAGAGAGAGAAGAGAGAGAGGAAGAGAGAGAGGAGAGAGAGAGAGAGGAGAGCGAGGAGAGAGGAGAGGGAGAGAGAGAGGAGACAAACACACAAACCAACCAAAAGCAAACATTCAGAACAATAATTCCCTCTTAATACCACCATCAACATTCCTAAAAGATGACAGTTTACTTCCATTGGAATCCTTTATGAATAAAGGGCAAAGGAGGACAAATGGGGATGAATTACAAAAAAGCCATTTGCATAGCTGAACCCTTTCTCAGTGGGTCATCATGCAAAGCGGTGAGTCCCCAACTTCATCAAATTAAAGTAACATATTGATTTAATACTACCTGGAAGAGATGCTCAATAGTGCATGAATTGAAGATATCACATCACTGACACATTATCTCTTGTTCCGACATATTATGTTACATAAATGTTTACACTTACTGGTCTTATTTTTTCCCCCATGCAATCTTTGCTTCTGGTTACATACTTTGTAACTGGTGAATTCCTGATGCACACCACAACCTCAATTTGTTGGTCCAGAAATTTCCTCTGTTAAGAAATTACATACCACACCTGTTAAATTGGAAGACTAGGTTTGATTGCAATAAAATTGTCTATCTGTTTCTTTATTTCCTACTGTAAAAATTGTGCTCCCAGAGATGTCAAATGTCAGATCATCCGGTAAAAATTGAACACTCTGATTTTTGCACCAAGGTATTGTCTTCAGACATTTTGAAGGCATCAATAGGCAGTTGAGTTCATTTTTGCCATTTGCAATGAAAATGTGTAAAACCGTAAAAGTTAGATCAATCGAGTGCAAAAAGAAAAAGATTTTTTTCCCCATCAAAATTATTGAAAATTAAAAGCCGATTGAAATTGATTTTAAAAGAAAAATCAATTGATTTAAATCCAATACACGTTTTAGATCAATACTTAAATCAATCCTGTGCATCATCTGTAAGTCAAGTATGTGACATTTATGATTCCAAACATGTTACAGAGTGGTTCACATCACCGAATTCAACAACGATGCATCCATGCGTTCGTGTAATTTTGATGTAATCCCGAGAGGGCGGCTTTAGCCCTTTCAACAAAACGAAAATCTTCTTGAAACTTATTAATATTGTGTATATATGAACATAATTATACTAAAATGTTCCCAGTTCAAGGAAGCTTTCCTTGTTAAAATATTTTATCAAAATCTAAAGCAAAGCAATAGTTTTGCACGTTTGTTGCTTTGCAGTGTTTGCACCTGGTGTCCTGGCGCATACTCAGAGTTCCAAACATGACGAACAGTGCGTTGACTTAATCGTACCGCGTAAACGCCACTTCTGTGAACACTGCGCCTGGCGGTAAAACACGCTAATTTGAGTAGTCAACTGTGGGTTATAACGAATCAACAACGGTAACGCTACTGTACAAGAAGATACGGTGAATTGTTGATAAAAAATATGCCAATTTTCCACACACCACTAAGTTTCTAGATGGGATTGCCTGAGATATTACAAATGCCGGATGACAACACATAACTAACGGTATGTACCACAATCAAAATCATAAATTACACCCGCAAGTTAATTCAACTTTATGGTTCGCATTTAGGCCGTCTACTCACCAACTTTCCCCCAATTCGCCATCATCATATCACTTCCTCTACCAATCCCTAGTATTTGTTCGTTTCTTCTCCATTTTTTTTTCTACAGATTTGGTGATGTTTATGAGTCTCTGAAGACAAGGCCTGTAAAAATGACATCATGTCCTGATGATTTGTTACAACGGTCTAATTACTATAAAGTACTGAGAAGTGGCCTTCCTAAAAAACCTGTAAAGGCTGACTCACGAGATTTCCCAAGAGGGCGCCGTAGTTTTCACCAAATGTACATTTGTTGAGTTTATGGATTAGATTTTAATATCGTTCCTATGTTTTTGCATATACATAATCTTGTCCACATACTATCACTATGCAAAATATCAATGTGAAATAAAGTCCTTCATATTTAAAATCACAAGTTTGTTTTAAATCCTGGCTCCTGATTTTTGTTAAAAACACGTATCCTATGGCACTGTTGGCCATACATAAATGTTTACTCACGTGTCTCAAAACAAAATATCCATTTTTAGGTTTAGTTCGACCAAGTTTTAAATCCGGTGTTGTCCCCCGTAAACAGGGTGGCCGGATTCACCTCACACTCAGCAATACTGCGATGTGAGGATTTATTGGAACACAAATAATTGACACGCGTATGCCCTTCCTGAACGTCAATGCCACAGTTATATCGGGGTGGGCCAGCCTTTGGGGCAACGTTGCCCACATAGCAAGGCCGCATATCTTGATGGGGGCCCGCGCCATTAGCTCTCCCGAGCTGACGCCTTGTATTTAATCTTTTTTTCTACCAGGGTAACCAGCACCCTCCTCATCAGATTCCTGTACAAATCCATGTGGGGATTCGGTTTATAAGGGTTAAGCCGCCGACGACAGTCTTAAGGACCCTTTGGACATGAAAGTAGTACTGGTTACCAGGATATCTCCAGTCAGGTCTCAAGAACCGACCTGACAACCGTCAATATTTGAAATTAAGCATATTAGGTGACTATCTTGAGTTCTATTTACTATTTATAAGTAATAAACAAAAAGTAATTTTGAATCTTCTGAATCAGCCTTTTCACCCTAAAACGCAAAGCCACCCCCATGTTACAGTAAAAAAACACAGATTTCATTAAACATGGTACAACTGAGTCAGGGTTTGCTTTTTGAGAATACTTTTTAAATACGGTATGTTTCCCCTAAATGTTAAAAGCTGAAAATGGGGGGGGGTGGGGAGCTTTTTAGTGTACAGTGCTTTTTTGAAACACTCTGTACCCTACCTTGTAGAGCTAGAAGACTAGTAAAAAAAATCAAAATAGGGTCTCAACAATTAGGTTCAGGCTGACTCAGAGATCAATCAATCAATCAATCAATCAATGAAATTTATATAGCTAGCGCCAAAATCAAAATTTGTTCTAAGGCGCTGAAACACAAACAGTATAGATAACAATGAAACGTCACTACTGATACGGCGAATCTGGAAGATATGAATTTGAGAGGTTTCCTTTTAATGAGGTTATGGATGGCAGCATTTTTGATGTCATCTGGAAAGAATGTTCCACATTTTGGACCGTCACAAGAAAAAGACCGGGTCAGCGAAAGATATTCTATGAAGTAGTTTCATAATCAACAAGCCGTGTCGATGATGTGGAGGAACGCAGACATCGGCGAACAGGTTGCAGATGAAGCATGTCAGAATATATAGCTTTGTGTTTGATTTTTGAAGTGCTTTGTAAGACCAGTACCGTCTGGGAAAACTTTGAATTGAATGTGGTATCTTTACTGGCACCAGTGAAGGTCATGAGTTCAGGTGTTTGAATGGCTCATATTACGCTTATTGGTGATAATCCTTGCAGAAGTTCTTTGGACATTCTGAAGTCGATTTAACAAGCGAGATTTTGCCCGATGAGGGCGGCACTCATTTTCAAACAAATCGTGTTTTTTGCATATACCGGCTGTCCAAATACTAATCATTGGTGAGATGACTAAGCTCTACGAATCTTTCACTAAAGAAAAACACAAAACTTTGTTATAAAAAATAGGCTAAACTTCTGGATCCGGAAATTTTTCGTCATAACACGGTATCCTATGGCGCTGTTATAAACGGTGCAATCGAATATTTTACTGCAGGAAAATGAAAAATCCCATTTATCTCTCAACTTTTGAATTCAGCATTTTGACTACCTTTAGTTCTAGATGACTATCCATATTATACCGTTGGTCTGCGGGTATGTCTTGGAGACTGGGTACTCATGTGTCCTGGGTGCTCCTTGAACCTTCCACAGACCAAGCTTGTATTGGTTAGTGGATCGACGGTCATCCAGGGTCAGTCAAGGTCAAAAGGTCAAGGAGTTCAAATGGGGGTAAAACGTGGTGATGGACATGAAACTTGGTGGGGGTGATTGTTGATGCCAAAAATTTTAAAGGTCACAACAAAGGTCATCTGGGGTTTTATTCAGGTCAAAGGAAGCGCAAAACCTGAGAACCGCAAAACCCGGGTAATCACCTATTTTTAATTATTACACACACAAAAAAATTTATTTACAAATCTCTGAGTCCGCCTTGAAAATCTGTGGCATGATACAATGAATGTCCAATATAACTGACAGTTAAAATTATTAGGGATAAACTTAATAAAAATACAATTAGGTTGAAAATATTTTCCAGGTATGCATGATAGGGGAGAATAATTCAACAATGCTGGATAGGTATTCTTAGATTCTCTTACTTCCTGGTTTAATTCTTAAGCAAGCCACAAAGATGTCAAATGATTTCATTGACTCATTCCTGGGGTCTCAAGTTTGGTTTGCATAGATATGCGAAGCAAGAGAGTCTGAAGTAGACCGACATCTGTACCATTTTTTTTTACTGGCTTGAGGCCGTCCCAGCTTAAATTATGCCTAACAGTGGAACGGATATCTGGTTAAAAATTACCTTGAATTTTTTACTTTTAATCTGTTTCTAAAAGATTCACCATAAAGGTTATCTATTTCTTAGAATTAGCTTGTTTACCAGCTCATGGAACAGTGATACCACCCGTGTCATGATTTTTCCACTTGAAATAATGGTATCGCTGTTTTTACATGAGCCAAAAAAGAACAAGAGTAAAGTTTATATAATCTGATCTCTGTGACTATTTTTTTTGTTGAAGTGACGACGTTCACATCCTAAATCACAGATGCTTCATCAGGTCGGCTGGTTTCTTGACGGCAAAAGGTTGTTGACCCCGTAACGGGGTCAACAAACTACTGGAAACATTGAGGAAATTCTCGTGATTGTAAGAACTGTAGGACCCCTTTTACGGGTCATCAACCTTTTGCCGTCAAGACACCCGTCACTGCCTCATGATGCATCCAGGGATAGGATGTGAAATGTCATCACTCAACAAAAAAAATTAAGTCCAGAGATCGATTTTAAACTTACTCTTGTATATAATTTCCCCCGGGTTATTAGAACATTCATACGATACCACAAAGAAACATTTTTCCAATTATAACAATACAGAATGCTACAATTATATGACAATAGTTTTGCAAATAATTTGATACATTTAAAACTTTTACCTTCTTTTCACGAATCCGGCCGGCGGTTAATTTTATCTTCTACTGCTTTGATTGCATCATCATCCATTCCAGACCTAACACTCTAGAAATTAAAATGCAAAAACATAACGATTCATCTCAACAGTTAGAACTAATGTGCTCAATTGCATTTAGAAGCCATTTAACTTGCAATTTCGGCCATTTTTAAAGTACAATGAGATTTTGTTAGAATACAAATTCTCATAAATTGCACTTGAATGGTTGTACAACACCTACCAGAATGCTTCAAGGTGATGGGACAAACAAGTACAAAAGAAAAACAGCAAACTTGTTTTTGAACACTTGCCCGCTATCGTAATCGTCCCTATAGAAAACTAATTGCTTTTGATTTTTCGATTGTGCATGACAGAAGGTCTAAATCATCATCTTATTAACATAAAGATGCTGTATTTGGCTTTAATTCACTTCAGGTGTGATTAATACATTGGTAAGCCATTCCACTTATGCAAATCTGGTTTCTTGACAAAAATTGGGTGTCTTCGTCTGGAAATTCCCTCATGTCTCTTTAACTTACCTATCATTTGGTTAGACACATGACATGAATCATCTTTTGTTCGGCAAAGAAAAGAAAAGTTCATCCAGTTTTCCCACTTGCATAGGTTTAAAAATTCAAATTTCAACACATTTTTTTTTAAAGTTCCAAGAGATGGATAATGTTATTTGCTGCTTTCCACCACATAAAATTAAAAAAAAAAAAAAAAAATTTTAGTGGTTTTTTTTAAATGCTGTTATAGTAGATTCAAGCCATCGTGTCACCTCTAGTACTTTTTCCAAAGGTATGGGCAATGAATGAGGGGATGTGCATGGTAGAAATTAAAATCGGATTAGAAGTCCACGCTCTATTTAAACCTGTAGTCCGATAGCAGAGGGAAATAAATTCTATGCTTAATAAAGCATTCGTGTCAACGTAGCGCCTTTGTAGCTGTTATAACATCCTGAACTAAATCCGGGCATTTGCTTCATTGGTATTCAATGTGACAGGTTGAGTTGAACGTAGGACTTTTGAGGCGTCCGTGTTTTAGATGCGAAGGAACACAAAAGTCTCTGAAAATTGATGCAACATGAAAAGCCAGATTACTTAATTCGTTTAATGAAAGAGATGAATTGGCCCACGTGTTTTCTTTTTCTGGCCCTAACCAACTAATCGACGCTGTCCAAAACTGTGCCCTCGTGACACGATGGGTTGAATCTAACTATAGTATTTTATTCAATGACAAGCAAAGTGCTTATTTCCCAGGCTTGTTAGCGTGCAGAACCTAATACGCAAAAAATAAGAAAATTGGCAAATAATATTAACTACATATAGCTACTCCATGTACATCGAATCAATATTTCACATTTCTCAATTTTCCACAAAAAAGAGGACAATCTTAAAGGTGCCACGAGAGATATCACATATAATGGCCCTAAAAAAATAGAACGTCTGATTTTTTGTCCCAATTAAAGCTTTTCCATAAAATATCCCCATATAAAGGATTAAGCTGAAAATGTTTTCTTTGGCACAAAAAATTATGACATTTCCTAATTTCGTAAAGAGCAAATCCAAAATTCAGCCTATATTTTATATTGAAATATAACAATCAAAATCACCCGTTTGCTCTCTTCCCTTTAAGACATTTTTCTGTAACCAATACAGGTAAGAAATCTATTGAGCATCCAATCTATATGAATTTCTCTTCTGTTTCACAATATTTGGGGCCTTCAAATATCTTGTTGTCACCTTTAAAACCATGCATAGTGGGGTTTTTATATAACGTGCCACATTAGACGTGTTGCATTTAAACTGGTAAATTTGCAATTCCCGTTATTCTTTGTTCATGAACCTGTACACATCTGAAATGACTTTTGAATTTCTTAAAAATGCCAAGCAAACCTACCTAACTTCCTCCTTCATGGCCCGTGGGCACGATAGAAATTGTTGTTAATTGCTCATTTTTAGACAAATTAAAAAACTTTAAAAATTACAAATACATACTCAATATCAGTATAATGTTCAAAATATAGTTTAAAATTCAACAAAATTGATTTCCCTTTGGCCCCAAAAATAGGTCTGAAGTCTCCACTCCCAGCGTTTAAAGTTTGCACTCATTTTGGAAATGTTCATTTCCCCAAGTTTTTTAGTTTATTAAGTTTTCAGAAAAAGAACCCGTAAGGAATGTTGTATAAATTGTATAAAAAGTATAAAAATAATGATGCTCAATTAGGACAATCTTATATTTTATCCAATTCATTCTTTCTTGCATAATTGATACTTTTATTATATGCCAAAAGTGCTTTTGTGGGGTGAAGAGTATCCCTAAAATTAACAATGTGATATTTAACACTTTTAAAATTGCAATTTGGGGATAAATTTCATTAATTTTAGCGTTCACTGTCTGTTTTTCTGGGTCCATGTGTGCAGAATTTCTAGTTTAGTTTCATACACTAAACCTTTAAATATTTGTTTTTTAAACACAAGGCTGTTCTTTTGAATCACACTTCAACCTACCAAATTTTGATGAAAAGATTTACAAAGCTCAGCAGAAGTCTGTGTTTGATAATTCACCATGCATTCTTCAGAGATTTGAAGTATATTGCAAATCCTCTCGAAGTGTCTCCAGCTGCACTCGGCGGCGACAATCCGCCACAAAGGTGTCAACCTCAAAGTCATCCTGTATTAAAAAATAAATTCTATTTTACCTCCGTGTACATTACTTCCAATTCCAGAAAGAATGTCACTACAATTTTGTAATTTAACTATGAATTCGGCGGTCTCGGCTTCTCGGCTCACTATATTCAAAAGAATATAAGCTGTGGGCCGCCCCATGACCTTTGACCTAGGCACTTGGCCTTTGGACCTCATCAACATATGAGGGTCCCTTGGTACAGCGATGAAACAAGTTGTCTATGAACCTCACCTTTTCAATTGAGGTCAATGTTACACTTTTAGACTATTTTTCAAATTGATCTCACACGACCTTTGACCTCATCAACATCTGAGGGATCCCATGGTGCACCTATGACACAAGTTGGTTTAATTGAAAACTTCAACGTTTCAATTGAGATCAATTTGAAAACCAAAAAATTCAACAATTTTTTTTTAAAAAAAGTAAACATTTTTTTATTTTTTTTGAAAAAAACACCCACACACTACACATACACAACGGATTGCAAATTGGTCCTGCCAGCTATAGTGACATGCGATAGCTGGAGGACCACTTTTAATTAAAGGGGGAATTTCGTATCCACAACCTAGTTCCCCCAAATTAAACCCCACAAAATTGAGTTTTATATCATCTGAACGTTAGGACAGTAATCCCATGTGTACCTCATCTTGCGTGCAAATTCGGCGTATCGGTAAGAAAATTTGCAATTACAGCACAGTGGCTATGGAACCAAAGGAAAACAGGCACTGTAATAGCACAAAAAACTGCAAGATAGGGATAAACTCAAATTTTGTGAATAAGCGGTTTAAAGAATCTAGGAAACAGTGAATAAAAACAGAAGGTGCTGGAATCATGAAATGCACCCTTTAAGGGCAAAAATTGTTTTTAAATCATGCAAAAATTAGGCAAAAGACAGAAAATTGGCAATGAGCTGGCGTTGCTCATACACGTCAAACTAATTTTAGTCTAAATCTACTCTATTGAAGACTATATTACGACAACGGTAGTGTGTCCAACCAAGTTCAAAATAACAACCTGAAAAACAAGAACAGCAAAAAAAAAGCATGGAACATCCCTAATACAGGCGACACACACCGTGAGTATATTAACAGAACAAAACTTCCTTTGTTGAAGCGTGTTGACGAGTAAAAACCACTCGGTGGGATATCGTTAAAAACTCGCGTAACTACTCGTAATACAAAGGCAAATCAGTATTTCAACCCTCAACGTTATGTGCAATATTTCATGGCAGGTAGATTTAAGAAAACGGAAACACGAGTTCGAAATGCTTTCAAACGGCATTTATAACACTATTAGTGCAAATGTAAAACGTTAAAAAATACAGCCTTTATTACGAAATTTAATATCATTAAAAATTTAGTACAGGATTTCCATTTTTCCTCATGATGTGGCCCTTTATGCTAACATCGAAAAAATTAAATTCCTACAAAGAAAAACGGTTTTTTAGAGATTCTTTTGTCATTCTGAAACCCTCCGCAATACAACAATTCGCAAAATATGCTACAAGACTTTCCTCGTGCGACCGGGTCTCACGATAGACATTATCTGATTTTACTTTTGGATAGTCTGTTGTTGTCAGTTCAAGTCCGGCCGTGGCCTGCCACGTTGCAGCATATTAATATTATGATAGTGTTCAGTGCTGGTAATCATTCGCTTAAATTTTAGGCTAACGGTCACCAGGACCAAGAATGCTTTGCCCGACCATTGAAACAGAATGGGAAATGATCAATCTTAAATGTACAAGGACAGTTGAAAACATGCCCAGATCTTTCGTATATAATTGTTATAAGTCAGTATTATCAGGCAGACATCAGGGTGTCAGGTCGAATTTACAGTGAAATGGATGTCATAACAATAAAATGTCATCTTTTGAAGTATTCATATAAAAGTGCTACTTTGAACGGAAAAATGAGACAATATATAAAATGGCCGCTGATTTTCACCAATTTGAACTAAAATTTCCTCAGAACCACTAAGCAAGTATATAGTAAGGGAAAAACTTCTCTTCTATGATGAAAACTATAGATCATATATACAACATATAATTTTTAAAAAAAATTCAGGGGATTCAAGGGAATACCACGTGGCCTTAATACTCTTAGAATCGTCCTTCGAGCCCACTGGTCTAAGCCGTTTTTTTAAATTTTGGGTGTTGAGGCCTACCATTTTAGACTAATTAAAATGTTGATTTATAGTAATAGGAGTGGGCTCTAAATGGGTCATTTTTGCTTTTAATTAGGGCTGTTTTTTGGATTCTACCTATATCAAACATGAAAAGGACAAAATTTTTTGCCTCAGGTCCAGGAAAAAAAAAAGTGTGCGCCCATTGTGACAATATTCCTAATTTTGTGGTGGGAATGGATTAAAGCAGCAAACCCCCCTCAAATTACTCTTTTTCAGGCATTTGCAAGGCATTCAGTGTTTAAAATATATGTAAAATGAGCTCAAGATACCTGATTTTGAGTGCACGGAAATGGGACATTGTGTTTGCTGAAAAATGACGTTTAGGTCAAAATTTAGAATGAGGGCGCTTTTCAAAAACTTTGAAAAACTGAAAAGGTAAAATTTCAAAAAACCTTTTTTTAAGTTTGCAGCTAAAATGATAATCACAAACTTGAAATGCCCAAGAAATTTGAGTAGTCAATCTAAGTTAGTGTGCCTGAGATGTAGAATTCATTGGAATTTCCTCACATGTCCTATTCAAATGTACAGGGGTCAATGCACTGTTTTTGTGTTACAATCAATGGGACCATTCAAAGGAAAGTTGAGATGAGCAATGCAGACAAAACTAATGTACCGGTAATACAGTTCTCAAATTTCTGGGAGCTGGTTAATTTGTGATGATTTCATGGCTGTATAACTTTGAAACAGCAAATGAGAAAGCAATAGGAAAAAATATGAAAAGCGCTCACGTAAATTTTGGACCTAAAATATCAACCAGAACCAGACTCATAACCACATACGTACCTTCATAGAACAGTCGACTGCAGATCGTCGCGAACACATTTCAATGGGAAAAGAATTGCGCCGATGGATTATGGTACAACGGGAGTGGGCTTAATTTTCGATATTGAATACGTGTTCCGACGGATCTGCTCCCGGCCGGTCCCTGAA
>JAMKCH010038220.1:0-27003 GCA_023653785.1 Ophioderma brevispina | reverse complement strand
TATTTTTTGGATGATTTAATTTTTTTCGATTTTCGATTTTAGAAAATCATGATAGTACCTTTACAGAAAAGGAACGGCAGTGGTCAAAGACTACGACTCGCCGATCACTTTACGACTGTTGTGCTTTGTCGTAAGTGTCCATACGGACGTTAATGACTAAAATATTACCGATTTGTCCTTATTGGTTGCTCTGGGCCTTATCATTTGCGGCATATGTTAGGGTAAACTAACTTGTTACAGCCTGTAAAAATTGATTTTGATGTTTTGTTGATTTTCTGGACTGGACAAATCAATGAGAGTGGGACTTGAACCCTCGTCTTACCATAGGAGGTTGGTTACCACACCCCCCAGTGAACTTCTCAGGTGTCCTAACTACCAAAAGCTTTAATAAAAAGCTTCGCCAAGTAATTATTTTCTCATTCCTATTCCAGTCATTTAGCGAAAACGAAAAAACTGAATGCAGCACCTTCATTTTTTAGAACATGGGTGTCAAAGGGTAGGGGAGGGTGGTTGCCACCAAGAAAAATTGATGTACATTTTTTAAAATATTCGCACAGTGATGGCTTTTAAAACTCTAATTACAAAGTATCAATTGCATATTAGAGCTGAAATGAAAATCGCATGGAAAATCCAATATTCCTAATTTTGAGCGCAAAAAAATGATGTTTTTGCCTATTTTCTGTGGAAATGCCAATTTTGCCAAATTGCACTCTTTACAAACGTCATTGTGATGCAGTAGTGAGGCAGAGTGGGGGAATAGTATATTGGTACTTTGTTTGTTATCATGGGAAAGAAAGACAAACAGCTATCCAAGGTATCAAAATCATAAGACTCAGGTGCTTTAAAACCAAGTCAATGGGTAGGGTGGTAACCACCCCCTCTGGTAAACCGGTTACAAAAAAAAGGCTTGGTTTAGACGAGGGTAAAGTATTTGATGAAATTAACCAATTAGACAATTAGAAAACATGGTGGGAAAAGCTCAAAGGTCTATTTTGATTGGTTACTCTGAGGGTTATATCTCTAAATTGCTTCAAAAAGGTTAGGAAATATTCCAAATTCGGCGCACAATATTACGTGAACTTTTAATCCCTTCCTGTGACCTCAGAAACTCAAATCGCCCAATGGTTTCAAGGTGGCACCGCGGTGGGATTCATACACCCTGCCTTCTATAATTTTAAAAATTAAAGTTGCATCAGTATCAGCAGAGATGTAATAGAGTGAGTGGTCCCGATTCCTGAAAAGCCAAATGAAAACGAAGGGAAGGACAATTTTTACTATAGCATCCGGGCAATTTAGGTAATGTTCTAAAATAAATTGCTACTTAAAAAAAAAACTTGGCTGGATTTTGATGCATTTTATCTTTTCATTTAAAACTTGATCTCATAAATTGAAAAAAATATTTATTTTTTTACAATTTACGATTTTTATATTTATGGCCAAGCATCGAATCTCCGGAAAGTTACATATCTACTTCACGCTTCTCTCCAACTATATAACTTTTTTTCATCACCTGGCTGGTTTCCAGAAATTATTATAATTTCCCCAAAGCAAGTAGAGACCATTTCTTACCTTAAAAGCAGCAGCACAATACATCCACTGTTAGCATAGATATCAAACTTTTGGTGTGCTAAAAGAGTTATGGTCTGTGGACCTCTGACCTTTCGGCTTGGATTTTCTTCCCTTTCCGACTATATCCTGTGTTTGAATTTGCATCTTTTCAGTGCCAGGGTTAACTGTGTGAAGACAAAAAATTGCAAACACACTTTTACAAACTTTGTTTTTAAAGAGTAAATAGATGTGCATTAATTGTTTATACACATCTAGTTCTCATCTTCCCATATTATTTATGGTCTTTTGTCACACATGCACATTATTGTGCAAAATCGACATATGGCCGCGAGGTCATGGCAAAACTTTGTTGCCAATCAAACATCATTTGTTGAAACTTTATCAATTAAACAAGTTCAAAACCCAGAGTTTTGAACCAATCCCATAATGCATTGCAATGTGCTATATTGTACTGTACAAAACACAGGGATTAAAAGTGTTCAAGACGTTAAAAGAACCAAAGATGTTTTATGATCATGTTAAAATACCAAGTACTAACGCTGGTGTACTAAAATCAGTTTAAAAGTCAGGTTTTTGGTTAAGAATAGGGTCTGTGGGGTCACGCATGATCCTCCTTGAGGTGAAATTTGCAAAACTGGTGCATTGTGGGATGGACTCAAACACCCTCCAGTTCAAAAACCGTCCTGGGTAGTGAGAAGACATTCTGCGATGGTCCCAAAAAGACACCTTACCTTCCACACCCATCCCAATCCCATCAATGTTAGGGGGAAATATGAAAAGCAATGATATGCCCCACATGAACAATGGAAAAGGGGGAGGGGATATTGCAAGGAAAAGGGGTCAGGGGTGGCAAACATTTTTCCAGAAGTAGATAATGGGGTTAGTGTGTGTTGGGTGACTTTCATCATCATAGCTGATTTTTTATTATGTAATTAAATATGTAATTTAGTAAAACTTGATAAGTGAGTGTAAGGTTTAATTGTCTATTTTTAACTCAATCAGCATATACCCTCTGGTCGAATTATCTGAACTGACCCACAAACCTTCCTTGCCGGGTGACCATGCCTGGTTCAGCGATATCTCACTACCCTGGATACCCATGGGCCGTGGGGAACGTAACTTGTGCACCACTTTGTTGTTAAATTGCAATTTAGGTCATTTGTGTGCGTGATCACGAAACTGCAAGCACCAGGCCTACAAAAGCCACGGGACCGCGGGACCGACGGGTCCCAGAAAAATTTTCAAAGACGCAGAAAAAATTTAAGCTAAAAAAAATCATCGGGAGAAAATTTTGGAAAAAATAAGCTTCAAAACTAAAGATTATATTTCCAAGAAAATGATTAGGTTTTATGATCAACGTCAGTATTGCGAAAGCATTGTGAATATAGCTCCTCAAACCCCGCTCAAACCCCAATAGTACCAGGCTCATTTGCGTAAATGTCGGCAAGTCTGATCAAATTGTAGAAGTGTGGGTTAAGAAAAACACGGGAAAAAACATCAGTCTCAAGTATAAAATTTATTACAATTTGTTTCCTTTTCAGTGACATCAGCAAAAATTCACAATAAAGTGACTGTCACCCCCAATCAGCCGTCCCGCTATCATAAGATATAAACATTTTGCGAACTGCCGACTTTCAGCAGCATGTCTGGTCTGACAAGGTTGGCCTTTTTTTTCATTTCAAAAACGTAGAACAGAGAAATGCAGGGGTTATAATGAGCCTCCTCGCTATCCATTCAAAAACCAGTGTTATCAAGCAAAGAACCATTGATCATTATCAACAATGCCAACAGCGCCTATTAATATTACTCAAATAACGTTTATCTTGGCGGTCCAGTCGCTAACAGTAGCTCATGAATATTATTTTCATCATTAACCCTTGAAGTGACTTTCAGCTTGAGAAATATTCAAAGTGTTCCATTCACAAAATGATGAATTCCAAACATCCATTTGTTTTAAAATATAAAACCATAATATTGAGCATTTTATGATCCAAATTCTTATCTTAAAAATCATGTTTATGGCATGAGGTTTATTTTTTAAAACGTAAAAGATCCATGATGAAACATCAGTACCTCATTGTGAAATGTAGCACTCAAAGAGTTAAATGTTACCTACTTTAGCATTGAATAAATAAGCATAATTATACCCACTGACCTGAAGTTCACCTTCCCCAGGGCTGTGGCCAGCTTGGGCTCAAACTTGGACTATCCACTGCTGATAATAGGTGTATTTGAGAAAAAACATCTGGTTGGGCGGGTGGATTGTAAATTTTGTGAGTTTTTATGGTATTGATGGGAGGGGAGGGGGAGTGGAGAACACAAAGGTTACATGTTGATTTTTTAACACTTATATTTAGTGGACAATGATTTTTCTAATTACAAAATAACCCGAAGACAAGTGTATAGTTTTCTTTGGTCTTGTTTGACAAATTTAATTAAGAAAAATAATATGTCATTTTACAATAAAATTACACTTAAAATGTTATTTCAACTTTAAGTCTTTGATATGACAATTAAAGTGGGATGATGCTTAACATTATGTATAGTATACCCTTTTGGTAGTTCGTTTCAAAGAAATTTTGAATACAGCATTGAATCATGGCATTATTATAGAAAATATGGCTAATTTGAAATTATGGCCTTAAAAGTACCCAATAAAAGGTTCAAAACTAGGCTCAGAATGGCACCAGAGAGCATAAATACCCTTGGCTTCCAGGGCCCTTAGCGGGTCCTGGACCCCGGCTGTAAGGACTTCGCGCTACGCGGTCGTTATGTGCGCTCCGCGCACCATATTTGACAGAAATTTTTTTCCCTACTATTAAGTCCCAGTAAAACCAAAATTTTTTGTAGGCTGTGCAGCACACTGCACATCTGTCGTGCATCCATATGTATATATCACTAATTGCTTGTGAAATTCTTGTATATTTTTTCTTGTTGTATACCATCATTTGCACCCATGGATGCTTTTCATTTCCTGGAAGCCGGGTTGCAAGCACAAAAAACGTAGGATTGCTACGAGTACTTCATCACAACAATCACAGTGTCGAGTCAGGGTAACACAATCATAATTACTTAATTAAGATCAAATAGTTAATAATCTACCCCAAATGAAGTACCTTTGCTACCTGGAAGGCCAGGTCATCATGCAAAACAAATCAGCTGCAGTTGTGTTACTTCGTCATCGCAATCAGTTGGATATCTTTGCCATCACCGATCTTGGCTGACTGGAGATAGCAGAGATTATGTAACCAACAAGAAAATAAATTCAACACCCTTAAAAAAAAAAAAAATAAAAAAAAAAAATTCATGGTTTCTATATGAATTCTCTCTTCTTGCTACTTTTACAGTTGGTAATGGCACCATTTTGCTCCTACCTGGGACTTCATTACATGTTGACGTTGCGAACCATAGCTCAATCCTTCCTCAATATCTAGATCTGCATACTTGAACAACCTGTTTTGGCCCAACTCACATCGGGAACCACACGCTAGATCTACTACTAACTTGACCAAGACAATTTTGTGAGCGATATTCAACTCATAATCACTTGCCGTCTGACCACTACGCTGTCAAGTGCTTCATAAAATCAACCGACTGAACTGTGCATTAAAACCATGCAACTCGAAAATTCCACATCAAATAGATAGCTTTCGCTCTGATTTAAATCTGCACTGCTTTGTTTGCCTTCAGATGATGAGTGTTTATTTCTCTGTTAATGAATATAATAACATCTACCTAAGACACTTGAATAATGCTACAATCGTAAACGATCTGTAGGTCTACGTCCTCATGCACCTTGGTACACCAGAGTTCTTCGTGCCTGAGAAGAAGGAACGGAGTCGGCTGGAGCACAGAGTTTCGCAGAATGGGTCACAGTATTCAAAGAGGCTACAAGATCAGTGCCTCTAAGACAAATCTCTACTTTATTAAAAGCCAAGACAGAGTCTCAAAACAAAATGACTACATGGGATAAACAGGACCTTTTCCGTGTAGTCAGTAAGTTAAATTCTCCCAGAGTGGAACAACAGCTACCTGCCCATGAATGGTCCAAAAGATTGCTGACAGTTTTGAAGAAGTTTTCTATAAGAAGAATAAGAAGCTGCGTAACAGTATACATATAACTACTACTGCCTCTATGTCCGTGAAACTAACAGAGTCATGCCAAAGAACCTTCAGCTACTTTTCTTCAGTGTCTGAAGAGGAGTCTTGAAAATCCATCAAATCAGCATCGATCAAGGTACTGCAACTCTAGACCCTTTACCAGCGGTCCTTTAAAAACTATGTCTAGAGATATTGTACCCGTCATAACAAGGATTGCCATCTTCCTTGTCTTCGGGCGTATTCCCCAAGCTCTCAAAGCATGCATCTGTCATACCGCTGCTGAAGAAATTGGCCTTGACACCACACATCCTCTCAAATTATCGCCCCTATATCTAATCTTGCCCATTTTCTCGGAAGGTGATTGAAAGAGTAGCAAGAATCAGTTGCAGACTACCTCATCTGATACTGATCTCCATGCTCCGATGCCGTCGGCATACGGGCAATATCACATACTGAGATGCTCTGTAAGGGTGCAGATGACCTCTATGACTGCTCTTGACAAACAAAAAGAGGCTGTAATAGTGTTACTGGACTTCACTGCCGCCTTCGACACCATTGACCACAAAAGCTCCTAACCCGTTAACTGGAAACGGTATGGGATATCTGGAAAAGCATTAAGTTCGTTCTCGTCATACCTAGAAGGCCGAAGTCAATCTATATCAGTCAGAGTGCTTCATCACATCCTGTGGTGGTAGATTGTGGAGTCCCACCGGGCTCGGTTCCTGGACGATGACTTCATTTGTCAGGGCCACACAACGAATAAACAGGATATCGTAACTGCCCACGGTATTCAATGTGTTGTTTAAGCTAATGACACCCAGCTCTACCTGACTTTCACCATCGGGAGCGTGAAGCAGCCATAAAAAAGATTGAACCATGCATGCAGACATCAGATCCTGGTTACATCCAAAAGCTGATATAAACGACAAGAAGACGGAGATGTGGTACTTTCGCTCTTCATTTAGGAGATCGGCTAGCAAATCTCAGCCAACTATGATCATTGGCATTTGTATACATCCGTCAGCTGATGCACGGAACCTTGGTGTCATCTTAGACGCATCACTAAGAATGATCATATGTAACCAAGCTTATGCAAAGCTGCTTGGCTCTCAATAAGGAATAATTGGGCAGTTTCGACAGTACCTTGATGAAAAATCTACCCAGAATATTGGTCCAAGCCTTTGTTACGTCTAGGCTGGATTCCTGCCATTCCTTGCTTATGGCCTCCAGAAAGAGAATTGACCAAGGTTCAGCGAGTTCAACATGCAGATGCCCGTTTGTCCTTAAAATCTGTCGACGAGACCATACTCACAACAGCTCTCTACCAACTACATTCGCTTCCAATTAAACGAGGCTGTTTTTAAGATTCTCACTTATAAAGCCATCCACAGCATGTCACCTGCCTATATTTCTAAGCTCATCCAGCTGTATTCACTAGCGAAAACCTTGAGATCATCCTTTAGATCAACTGTAGAGTTACAGATTACCGTATCAGCATTCAAGTGCACTTGAACATTCTTTTTGCACATGGTTTTTTTATTTAAAAAAATGCTTTTAAAATTTTCGTGCAAGTTTGTTTTTCTAAAATGGGAATTCTTTCAATCTCTTTGCAAAATGTGGGAAAATTACAAAATGTGATTGCGATTACCTTAGAACAGTACAATTAAAAGCTCCTGTTGTGATTTGAACATAAAAAAGGCATTGTACATCAAGATATTAAAAAAAAACCACAGACACTCCCACATTAAGCCCACTTTCACCTAGCAAACATTCCCCACTAAGAACCTTTAATGCAGAATCGACACAATTCGCCCCAGAGTATTGCTCTTGATCTGCATTATTATTATTATTTAAATACGGGCCGACTAAATCCAAACCCTGCATTGACAGTGTTGTGCAACGCAAGTCTTGATCAACATGTTCAATACCACGCAGCCCAGTCTCCCAGTCTGAACGATTACGCTAAACATAATGACAGGATTACGGATACCAATATTAAAAGAAATCGATTGCATCGGGGACTTTACCAAAACTATAACAGACAAGATATCTTTGTACCACTTGGAAGCATGATATAATATAATATTATATTCATCCCTGTCACCTGGATAAACGTAGTTAAAATTTCAAAACAAATATAATTACTTTATGGAAAATATACCATTCTGAGCTAGCCACTAAGAAAGGCCGTGGACACCTTCAGATCTAGCCCTATAGCGAAAATCTATAGTTCTGTATAACATGTTTGTTAGCACCGTGCTTAGTAATATGGAGGTTGCCGGTTGGAGTCCAGCCAAGCGCAAGGGGTTTGTTTTTCAAAACTCTTTGTACGCTGTCGTCTACCAGGGGAAGATAAAATAAAAAATATTCATTGTCTCCTGGAGAACTAAGTAGTTTGACAATTCTTCCGCAAGGACTGTTTTTAGATTGTCGCGACATGACCTTAGATTTAAAGCAGGTGGCATGCTTGTGTATAGACTGTTATCAAAGGCTTTCATTTATTAATTCATTTGTTGTGAGTCCGCCCCTCTTCTGGACCACTCAAAGCTGAGTCGCAATCAACGCCCTTTTCGCAAATATTCCTTTTCTTTGTACTCATTGATGTTCAGGATGATTCCTTCTGAAAACTATAGCGATCGTTGATTGGTCAATGATTATGTCATCGTTCGCTTAAAATAGTTCCTAGAATACGAGTTGATTTATTGAAACTGATCAATAACCATTCAATTATTGCGGTTTTGGTAACCGATTTCAAAACAAAGCGGAATACAGCCAGATCCCTGATACTGCTAGCTGGGAATGTAAAATGGCGAAAACTGTTGATGCTGTGAAACGGCCCCCCTCCTGGTGAAAATCTGGTGGAATTTCATGACTGTCAGTGTCACTGTGTAGGATCCCGATGATTCGAGCTCGCAACAGTATGTTACTGTAATGAGTATGAGCGTATTTGAAGCTTTTTTTTACGGCTACTCTTGTACTGATTGTGTGATACGTTTACTATTTAAAATGTGAATTACAAATTAGTGAACGATGTGTATTGTAGCTACACGTAGTTTCATTGAATCGTTCAGCCCCATGCCATGGTTCGGCTGAAAGTTTAGCCTTTAATTGTGCAGTATGTTTGGAGGTGCCTGTCAAACTCATGGTAAGTTCCCGAGGCCGAGGTAAGTTCATGTCTAGATTAGGAAGGTGCATGTCCCCTTAAATTATCGGCGTCAAATTTGTGAACTAGACTTCATTTCTGGCTCTCCATCATCCCTTGAATTTTGGGATGTTCGCCACACCACATTTGCGTGGCATGGTGATACGCGGAGGATTTATTTAATCAATTTCAAAATTAGGTTGTCATGTTCAGTGGTGTGAGTGGAAATTTGATGGTCACTGCAGTACGGAAATATTTGAATAAAATGACGACGTATGCCTATAGTCTAGTCTCATATTCAGTGTGGTTGGTGCAGGGAGGTGGGAATAACTTTTACTGGGGACTTTTAATTTCTGCAAGTGGGCTACCAACTAGACCAATCTGCCCATCTCAAATCCGTACGGACTCACTCGCACTCGCAGCTGTCACGAAACGTCGAGTTGGTGAACTATTGCTTTAATCGTATGACTAATTAGGCTACTGCAAAAAATCGGATATGGTAATTAATTTTGACGGGCCCGGGCGACGTCATAGATATTGGCAAGTATCTGAAAACGTTGTCATCGATGAAATGGGTGGTGCTTACGATGACGACATACTTTGATTGCACATTCTTGCACAGGGAAATACAATTGCGCAAACTGCCTCCGCTCGGCCTCACAGCCTTCAGAGCTCGGCGCGCCGTCGGCACGTAGCTCGCTGGTTGGTGGATTTAAAAATGAGGCGTCTTGATAAAGACTTAGCTGGTGTACTACTACTAGTACTTTGCTAATTACAACAGAATCATATGGAATTTCGGACCACATCATATAACGTATTTACTTTAAGGCGAGACCACCAGTAAAGTAAAAACACATAGGCTAGTTATAGATTTGCACAATAAATTCATGTCCACTGAATGATAAATAATCGTTAACCCTGATTGTTTCATGCACATATGAAGAAAAAAACCTGATTTGTGTGCAATAGCCAATGGTTTTTTTTTTATATTACTAGAACAGGAGAGGAGATAACAGAAACCGGGACAGAACTAATAATACTAAGTTACTTGTGTGGTAATGTCCACTGTGTTCTTGCATCTTGCAAGAGTGTTCTAGCAGAGTCTCAGCACAGACTCCACCCAGTTGAGCTCCAACCACCTCTAGCCACATCTGTAGACACTGGTAATAAGTCTGGCGTCGCAGAGTGCTGGTGTCAGAGAGAGAAACACCCGGTTTCGTATTGCAAACAAGGACAGGGAATGTGACTTCATCCTATTCCCTAGAGTAATGCTGTCAGTTACCGTTCAATGGCCTAAGGATTGAATGGACAAATACCCTTTTTAAACAGAGCCAGTGCCAAAACAAATGTCCCCCCTGATAATATTCATGACTAAATCTTGCCCCAATTATTAGGGAGGGGTTCATTATCTTAAGCCAGGGCCGGAATGGGGATTTGAGGGAGGGAACCCGAAAAATTTTGTAAGAGGGGGGGAAGGGAACATGAAATTTTCATCAACGAGACGAGAGGGGAACCTAACTTTTAAATGGGGAAGGGAAGGGAAATTCAGCATGATCAAGGGGGGGAGTGTGAATTGTTAACGGAAAGAGAGGGCGGGAACGCGAAAATTTGCCGAAACAAAGTTTTTAAATCCTCCATTCCCCCGGCATATAATGAACGCTCCCTATATCTTATCAAAATAATCATAAATATTGAAAGGCTTTGAGTATGATAACAAGCATATATTGCACAAACTAACAAAAATATGAGGTTAAAGACGAGTACAATTATTTTCTATGCTGCGTGCATTATATCTTGAGCATACGAAAAAAAAAAAGTGATTCAATATTAATATTCTTATTTAAATATCAGGCTGACTGATAGCAAACTTGCGTTGACCGTGTTGTAGTCCAACTGGCGAGTCTGATTAACATGATCAAATACTACAGTCTACCAGTCTTGAACGATAACAGCGTTTCAATGCGACGTTATGCTAAAAATGCCCAGGATGTGATAGAATATTAAAATGAATATTGTTAGTGCATCAGGGGACTTTTACCAAAAACTTTACAATACAAAGATTTCTTATGTACCACTCAGAAGGCTAATACATAAACTAATCACCAAATCTTTGTTGTACATCTATATGGTGGTGTTCTTAAATGAAGATCAATTCAGGTTTATCGAAAACTACAAATATCTTTGAGAAAAAATAATGCATTACAATATTTTTGTTTCCATTGTTGTGTACTGTATCAAGAATTCATGAATATGGTTTTCTGATCCATGTTCACCTCAGCAGGTTTGCGAGGGTCCTTTAGTTTCCTTTTACATATAATGGATATCTTCCCATAAATCTGTTGTGGTATTATTTGGTTAATCTTTGATGGACGACTGCAGAACCAGAGGGTGTGTTTTGAACCAATCCTTATAATGCAATTGCAAGTGCCATACGGTTATTGCGCAAAATGCATGTCATTACTGGGATTTAAACAGTGTTTTTTATAGAAGTTAAAGGAAGCACAAAACAGATCATGGTATCTATTGCTAAAAAATTTCCCAAGTACTAAGCTTTGGGACCTACTAAAATGAGTGTAAAAGTCAGGGTTTTTTATGTGTTATTAAGAACAGGATTTTGGTGGGACCACATGATCCTATTACCGTAATTTCCAGCGTAAAGCCGCAGGGCCTAAAATCGCCCGAATTAAGATTCAGACCTTAACGTAAGCCGCACCACCAGATAAGCTGCACCAGCGACGGCGACTTTATGATCATGTATAGCATGTACATTCAGAACACGTGCTATTCAGGCTTACAAATATATTTAAATAGTTCCATATAATGTGTAAATATTTACTTTTGTTTATTTATGATTCTTTTTGTAATCTTATTTCAATGAACATGAAATCCATGGAAGCAAAGTCAAGAAATACGGCCGAAAAATTCCCGTTTCCAATCTTTTGTACATGTTTTTTTAGGTTCCTTTGTCACATGCTGATCTGTATTTTTGTAGCGCATCAGATTGTCATAAATAAATACATAGAAGAGACTAATACTAGCAAGGCAACCTATTGAAACCGCCCATACGGCATACGACGGGCCATTCACAAAACTTTACTATTTAAGTACTAAGTCTATTTAAAATAGTTCTATGTAATAGAGAAGGTCGTGGTAATTATTGGGCGCCCTAGACTAGTCAATAGGCCCTATCCTCCATGGAAGCTACGCCTGCGGAAACTGAGTACTACAAGGAGCTGGACCTGTCGGTTCTCTACCACAGAACTATCGCGTCCCGAAGGAACTATTTGTGACCTATTGGTCGTTACAAGGGCAAAGTTAATTCACCTCAATAAGGGTTCATTAATGGATCACCATTCCTAGTAGTCTGTTTGTTGTTAGATCTGTTTCTCAGGTCTAGTTTATCTTGCATATTATCAAAACCAAAATCCTGTTTATTTAATTTACCTAATCATACACTAAACAAATGTCTTCCACTTTTTAACACCTTTTACTGACATTAACCCTTCCTCCCCTCCTGGGCCCAAGGGCTGCCATTTTAAAAAATTGGTGTATGTTTGGGTGATTTTAATAATAGCTAGCTGCTGCTGCATGTTGGTCGAGGGATAAATAATTTCTCCAAATGTTATGTTTTTGGTTTAGTGAATAATTTTGGCTCAAATATATGAATATTATCACAAGGAGACCAATTTGTTTTGAATAAAAATGCCAAGTAAAACAAAAAAAAATTAGTAAGGGTGTCGGAATTTCATTTTTAAGAGTCAATTTTAATAAGTGTCATTTTTGTCCATGAAATAACAGCACTATCACTAAATGGTGGATTTTTTTGTATTGTGTATGATATTACATGTCTATGAAATTGTAAGAATCATTATGTTATTGACTTGGTTTGATTTCTTTTTTTGACTCGGTATACGGTAAGACTATCTCAACACATCTGATAAAAAAATAAAGGTTAGTAAAAGAACAACCTAACCTTTTCAGCACACTTGTGTTGACCCAGTATTGTCATGACGTAGTCCTGTAGCCAAGCTGCACTGAGTTGAATCAACTGAACTTCGGGAAATGCTACTGTTGTTTGTATTGTACTAGCAATGAAGCAACCGAACATTGATTGATGGGCATCACGCACTATCAGTTGCAATAAGGCCAATTACAATTAAAAAATTCGTCGAAAAGGAAAAACCTCAATTTGTGCTGCCCACAATGTACGAAATCCCACTTCGCAAGGATTCAGCACGTCAGTGCAAATGCGATCCACCGTACATGATGATTCAATGACATGAATGATGAACTGAACACACTCGCCAGAGTCGACTGAGCCTGAGACATGACTCGATATGACCGGCGAATATTCACACTACTGACGGCTCTAATCTGGCTCCTACGGGGGGCATATATAATATCCACATGATTTTGGCCAAAATGCAAATACTGCCTCTAAACATGCCTCGGTTTGTCACTAGGATGGGTCTTGAATGATTCTTGAAACAGACTGTTTATTTCTGCATTTTTTCATCGCTTCGGTTGGACGCCAATGTATCTAAATCTGATCGGGCAACGTACAGTGGTTGTCTATTCTAGTTTACACAAAACAGGCGCAATCACTTGTTTGGACTTGATACAATGCCCATCTTGGCCACTGATTTTCAAGGGAAATTAGCATATCACAAGGTCATTTAGGGGGGGTTTGGACAATCAAAAATTCCTAAATTTCTTTAAAAAAAAAAAAACACGCACCATTATGGCTTCAAGACCAATGATACGGCAGTTGTATTGGGTTTGTAAATCGGAACTTGACCGAGGTGAATGCCAGGTTTCGTAGTATTTTCCAATGCGCCGTTGGACGTAAAGGCAGCTCATTAATTGTTAATCGACGTAAAAATAGATAGACCGAATTATTCGGTATTAGGCACTGTAAGTGCTTAAAACTACAAATTGTCCCGGGAATATACCTGTATGGTAGCGTTTTCCAGGGGGGTGCATGTTCCAAGGTGTCCAGGCTAAGAGTTTTGTATGAATACTGTGGAACTTGACCTGGTGGGATTAGATGCATTTACAGCTGAAAAATTTAAAAAACAGGTATGTACGTGGCATATCATTAATATCAGTAAATTTTCTGTCCCTTGCCCAGAGGCCAAACGCTGCGCGCGATTCTACAACTTTTGCGGGGGAATCGTCAACAAAAGACTACGAAGGAGTTAAAAGGGGCCATACCCTTCAACAAAAATGTTGGTATTGCTTTAATATGCTGAAAAATAATTATCACCACAAGTCCATAAATGTAAAAAAAAAATTAAAACAAATTTTTTTTTCATTTCACAGATTTTTTTTAATTTATGCCAAAATTCCGGAAAAATCCAGCAAATTTCGGGAAGTCTTAACATCTCTGTAAAAAATGCCTAACAATCTTGGCATAACGTTGAACTTGTCTATGGTTTAAAATCACCCCTCTCCCACAGAACACAAACTTGGAAACCTGGAAAATATGTTGTTACGTGCACATAACAAATACTCAACACTGATGGCAGGGAAGGGGGAGGGCGATGAATTTAGATATTCGGCAACACATTGTCTAACATGCAGTTTATTCTGTGGAGGCTGCGAATTCATAGGGTTGCGTTGGGCACAATCACAAAATTCTCTCCAGGGGAGGTTTTATGGATAGCCAAAAAAGCTCCAAGCTTGATACCAAAGAGTTTCAATTTATACCTTATGTGTAATAGTAAAAGAACAAAATTTACACCAGGTGTGTCAACAAGGTGTGACTAAAGGATGTAGTCTTAACGGTAGAACAGCTTCCTAATTCAAAAAAGGTGTTTTCCTTAAAGTAATCAATTTTCTGTTTTGTCCGTTTTAGTAATTGCAACCATGAAAATGAAAATCCAAAAAATGCTAATTCCATATGTAATAATGTTTGTTTCCTTAGCAAAACGCGTTTACCTCAGTTACGGGATATTTTGCCAAAACTTACAGAAATAAAAAAAATATTAAAACACTGTGATCTATGCAGGACCAGGGAATCAGCAAATTACAACCTCGTGTACATAGGGTTAAGGAAGTATGTAATGGCTTGCAGACACCGGTGATGTTAATTGAACCAGTAGGATCAGAAAACCTATTATGCCTATTCTAATTTTTATTTTGCCGACCAAAGTGTCATTTTCGATGAACCATATCTCCAGGTTTGTTTCTTTAAATGAAATGCTATTTGCCAGATTTTACATTAGTGACTAATGCTTGTACGTGAGGTTTGTTATTTTTTAACAAGTCTACCCCAATTTGGAGTATTGCATTAAAATATTAACTGAGCTGTGAAATTCATGTAATTTTTCATATGGTTGAATATATCAAAACCTTTTCACAATTAGAAAAAAAGAAAACGTCCAGTACAAGACAAATTGTGTAATCTCATTAAATACCAAGTGTTATGTTGATAGGTGGTCCACTTTGGTAAAGAGAACGCATCAAAATTTCTTCAAAATGACAACATTGGCAGCCATATTGGATACTCGTCTTTGACATAATTTATTCCAGAAAAGTGTGGATTGCACATAAACTATCACAATATCCTTTAATTTTTTATTATGTATGAAAAGACATGAAAAATGTTTTGTTAAATTAAGGACTTTAGTTTGATAGGATCTTTCTAACTAATTAAAGTCTCCTTAGTCTTCTCAGGTAAATGAGTGGAGATATATTTAAAATCTTTCAGCCCAGAATAGAAAAAAAAAAATATTTGCTGTAATTTGACCCTCGGTACTTCTGAAGTGTCATATGATTACAACCTATGAAAAAATTCCATATAGATTATATTGCTTCTGTGCTTTGTTGGTCACAAATTAACTGGAAAAAGTGCACTCAAAAACGAGTTTTGTACAAAGAATAACATTCTAACATAACTAGATATAATGGCATGCGAGGTATTTGTATGAGGGATTTCAGTGATAGCAAAATCTTATGTTGGATGAGAGAGCTGCGATTATGAGATTGTCAGATTGAAGATCTCATGGTGCTCTTACTGGAAAGAACTACCCCCTCTCTAGAAATATAGATTGGCCTACCTTGTAATCAGAGCAGTCAATACATCTAATGCAGCTGTGTGCAGGACGCGGTGTGATGCGCCAAGCCAAACCTCATTTCTGTTGATAATCTGTGCACCTAAACAGGAGGAGAAAAAAATTGTAACATCAATGTAGTAGTAAATCCAAAGTTTGTTAAAGCAATAGTAGTTAAAAACAAGTTTTTTGAAAGAGAGCGCCCCCCAATTTTTCAAAAATTTGGAGATTTTTACACTGATTGCATTGGTATGGTAGTAAACTTACCTGTAATGGTTGTTAAGCTCGAAAATGTCTATGTTGTCACAAACGATGGAATTGTTTACAAGAATAATTATATCGGGGATCCCCGATAATAATACAACGGCTGCTGGAAACGGCCTTCCTGATGAAATAGCCGGGAACAATAGCGCCATGTAGGTGTCTACGCTCATCCATAGTGATTTAATATTCAGGCAGCCAGTTAGAGGTTATTTCTCGAAGTGGGGGGGCAGTGGCACTATTTCATCATGGAAGACATAAAATATAGCAGTTGCAGCTCTGCCGTTAGGAACAATCTGGGATCCCAATTCTAATTAACAAAAACGTTATTTTGGGATTAAAATCGCATTTTTTTAGCATTCTCGTTCGCAGTATAGTTTCCTAGACAATTACAACGTCGCGTAACTGTCTGAAAAATATCAAATTTTGAAAATGGTGGGCGCTCTTAAAAATGTGCTATATTGTTTTAAATCGGTTTTGTCCCCGATGAACGAGGGTGGCCAGATTACACCTCACACTCCATCATTCTACTTCGCCCGATTCAATGCATCCTCCATCCTCAACCCAAAAAAAAACCCTCCTATTCTCCTCTACCACTGCTTCTTCTACTTGTCTTCATTGAGTCCTCTCCTTCATCAAACCTCCACCTCAAACTCAAAAGCGCTGCTTAAAATATGCCCGTCATCCTTGCCTCAGCAAATGCCCATACCCAACATCACTATTCACTTTGCCAACATGGCCACGTTCTTCCAAACCCAACCATCTGCATCAAGTCCTCCGTCTTCATCCTATCCATCAATCCCACCACACATCAATCTCATCATTGCTCTCTCTTGTCCTCCCTCAGCATCCCCATCTCATTTTCGCTAAGACACCATGTCTCCCTCCAATACAGCATCACTAAATCGTTATACCAACCTTGTTTGAATTCTCTATCAACTCACTCAGCCCTTCTCTGCCTCCTCCTTCATAGCCCTCGCCACCACTTTCTTTGCGCGCTTCTTCAACCTCTATACTGCTTATATATCATCCGTACCCCGTTTTCCTCATACCTTTCATCATGCATTCTTCTTTCTTCATATCGCCTCCTTCCCTTCTGCATTCCATGGCACCACCCCGTATCTCTCCCACCTAGTGCCCACTGAAACCTCCAATACGCAGGACCAATTCCCCCACACTTTGTACATCCTATTCATCTGCCAACTAATCATAAAAATGCACGCCTTTTCTTCACAAACCTCCTTCCACACTGTGGGGCATAGCCGCATAACAACCTCACCCACCCTCCTCAGCAAACAAAATCACAATGCTGTTGTAAAATTAATTTTTATTTCATTTCTTAATTTACAAGCATGAATCACACCTGGTAAGCTTTGTCTCTGGACATGTTTATGCTGATAACTTCAAGACATTGGCATTTATTTTTTATGCATGGAAACCCTGTGATATTCCAGACAGGCTGGCAATGATCGGCTAGGATGCATGACGATGGTTTATGATGACAGTTTATGACACTCAATAGATTTATTATTTTTGGTGATGATTACACGGGTTGATATTCCAAGACCACTACTGGCAATGAATGACGCTGGCTATCATAGCAGCACTGTCTGGAGAATACCAACATATTTTCTGCGTTTGCAAAATTAAAACTGAATTAATGACCTATATGAACTAGTTTTTGAACATTCATGTTTACCCAGCCATTTATTACAGACAATATGGTACGTTATAATTTCAATGAAAAAACATCCCAGCACATGAATATTTATTAATTTCCCTGGAGATGGCCAGGGGAAGATTAAAGGGCCATGGTCCGATCGCTAAATACCCCGTTCTCAGAACCCCCAGATTACGGATGGGCGTCAACATTTTGATTATAGAAGCAATAATGCTATTGTTCTCAATTACTTGTAATATCCTTAGGGCAAAGGATGTTTGGTTTTAAATACTGAGCAAAAATGTGCCCTATTTTGGCTCGACCAATATAATTTTACACAGACTATATGGGCTTACAAAATCCGTTTTTAGCTCTCACATCAAATCGGATTGAAAAATCGCTGCCCTGCAAAAACTGTACAGATGAGTTTTGGGGGGAAGCACCAATATATTCAAGATGAAAAAAAATCCCTTAAATTGGGCCATCCCTTTAATAAATATGAATCTTTCTGCCCTGGAAAACTAAATAGTTAAAATTTCTTCCCAGCTACAGTCATCTTCTAGGTCCATATGATACAATTTAGGCCGTAGGTGCTGAATTGACATGGTGTTAGGTAAAAGTTGCCCCTTTGCGGCATTATACTACCAGGCTTAGAAGAGGGGAGTTTCCCCATACAACCTGACCCATCTGACATTTTTCTGAACACTTATTCATGAAAACCCTCACGGCAAATACAGCCAGCGTGTATTACCGTTAAGGTTTCTGAATTTTAAAGTTTATGGAAAAACTCCCCTACAAGATAGCTTTGACAGCTTACCAGCATTTTGCCTGTGTGACAGCCAAGTTCTGCCAACACAAGGTAAGATTGTCTTCCAGAGGAATCTTGACATTGGCTGGGGAACGGGAATTTCTTGTAAAGAGTAATAAAGTATTTCTTGTTACTTTTATGTTAATCATTCATTGAACCATTGCGTAGTACCCCCATTACGTTTTTTCTGCAGGGCATACTTGTTATGTGTACGCTTTTCCCTTGTGTTACATCATGGTTCCCCCCACTGCTGGGGTCATGACCCAAATGTTGGTGATTGGCCAGTAAAGATGGATTCAAAGCCTTCTCAAAAACATTCTCTGGCACGTTTAGTACTCAGAGCTAATGGGGCAATTATTCCTTCTTGGCTCTATTCACTGAAAGCGCGACTTGAGACCAAGGGGGCCGGGTTCGAGTCCCGGTATTGGCAGGGTCGGAACATATGTTGTGGTATATACCTTGGTGGTAAATAGATAGGTTACAATATGTGAAAAATTTACACGGTGCAGACATGGTGGGATAAAAAATGACTGCAATTAGTACCTGTATCAATGAGGCAGGAGTTTCAGGCATGGGACGTGCCTTGTGAGGAAATTAAAGTGGTAATGTCCGAGGTATTAGCACTTAGTGTCATTAAGAGCTATGGCGAAGTCCTCTTTGTCTCTATTCCTGTGCCCCTCCACTTGAAGACCAAGGGTCCCCGGTTCGAGTCCCAGTCTCAGCAAGCCTAGAATAAGTCTCTGGTATACTTCAGTGCCTTCAGTAGTAATTAGATAGATGTCTCTGTGACAAAGTCCAGAGTGTAACAAATTTCTTTACCACTTAAAACACCCAAAGTTTCATCCTTGTCTTGTGCAACAGCGCTGCCGCTGTTGCTACTGCGCAGCCAACACTACATTAAGATCTGTGTGTCAACGATTATGTTATCAGTTTGCATCTCACTTCCCCCCATGTTCCATTTTTCCTGACAATTATTATGCAAAAACCAAATGATGGAAGAAAAACATGCCTCTAAAAAGATTCCTGCCTTCCTAATGCACAAAAAGTTTCCTGATGAATCCCCTTTTATTATTTGCTTTAAGAAAGAGATATTTTGAGTGGCAGAGTGATATCATGTGGCATCAGTTGTTTTTTTCACTTAGCTAACTTAGTGCATTATGCCCATTATAATACTTTGGGCACCTCACTCGGATTATACCACTCGATAAATGCAACTACCCACAAACTTGCGGTCATAAATCTCAGGAGGATTTTCCAAATATGATGATAATTGGCCCATTGGATGGTGCCACCTATTAATGAAGTGAATATGCTCATTATAATACTTTTTTTGAGCACCTCAATCCGGTTAGCCACACTCGGCTAATGCAACTACACACAAAATACTTGTGTGTCTCATAAATATGCAGGACCTTTTCCAAATAATGATGATGATTGTGCCCATTGGCGATGGTGCCCAAACCTATGATAATGAAGTGCATATGCTCATTTATAATACTTTGGGCACTCAAATCCGGTGATCCACACAGCTAAATGCAACTAACACAAAATACTTGGGTGTCATAAATATGCATAAGGGACTTTCAAATACGACAATATGATGTGGCCCAATGGGTGTGTCCAAACATATATATGATAATGAAGTGCAGTATGATATTATAATACTTTGGGCACCTCAAATACGGGTTTATCCACACCGCTTAAATGCAATTACCACAAAAGACTTGGGTCTTAAATATGACAGGGCGGACTTCCAAATATGATGATATTGATGGCCCATGGATGGTGTCCAAAACTATGATCATGAAGTGCAATGCCTAATTCTATAATACTTTGGCACCTCAATCTGTATCCACCGTCTTGCTCGTTATATATAAATGTCTGTGGACAAAAACAAAGTACATGTTCATTGTGCCAATAAAATCAGAGTGTTGAAAATAAACTTACTCACTTCTAAACAGATAGTGCAGACACTACACATAGCTTCAAACTGCGTACAGACAGTTTGGTCCGCTGAGCTCCGAGTCCGGAAGGTGGTACGGACAGATGGCAATTGTATCACTTGGGGAATAGGAATCTGGAAAGAGTTAATTTAAACCTTTGTTCTCTTAATATCAAGTTAAGGTTATCTGTATAAGAAAATGTATATGGATTCAAAAACATTGTTGGAAACTGTAAGGAAAAAATTACACGGTCCTCAGACGTTAGTGATCCGCCTCTGCCGACGCTGGGGTTTGTGAATGATAGGACTAACATGACCTTTGACCTTGATAAGGGACCTGCCTCACAAAACAAATGAGGGTTTGCATTGTAAACTCCATAAACCAAGTTGCGTTCCAATGAACTTCCAAAATTTTAAAAGGTGGGTAAATTTAAATTTTCAGCGTATCTTACAACTTGACCTCACAGACCTTTGACCTGGGTATGTTACCTTTGACATCATCAACAAATGGGGGTGCCAAGTTGCACCTGTGCCCCAAGGTTTGGTGAAAAATCCATCAAAGTAATAGATATATAGGCAAATGTTACCCTTTTTCGCAACAACAGAAGGACCAAACAACAGGGGACAAAGGATCCCTATGTGTCTTTCTGCCTTAAGGTAGACGACACAAAAAGGCAAAGCGACCACAAAGAATGAACAAGTATGGACCCATACACACATCACACATTAGAGAGTTAGAATAAAGTGAAAGAATAAAGTACACAACTGCAGTTGTACACACACACACACACAAATAACTGGAGGTTCTCTACATTTCCATGTGTGTATTTCTTGATATAGAACAGGGTTTCAATAGCGGCCTGCGGGCCAAATACGGCCCGCCAAACATTGATTTTGGCAATCAACTTGCTCTAAATATAAAGGGAAACATTAAGAATTTAAGGTGATTTGCCTCAAGAAGGGAAATTTCAAATGTGTTTGACATTTTATGGCCCTTCAGCCAATATAATGAGAACCCCTGATATAGAGCTCTTATTTTCGGCAACATGTGATATAGCTAATTATATTTATACAAGAGGGGGAGTTGCTACCTTTGAGTTAAAAAAATACCTTGAATGTCGCATGTGATTGTCAAGAATGGAATATAGGCATGTAACAAACATTCATGGAGGGCAGTGGTATGACGAGATGCAAAATGACTTCCGAAATCAAGCAACCAACGTAGTGCTATTTTGGGTAAAAATTTCACTCATGAAGAATAAGTGGCATCACCGGTTTCAACATCTGGTAAAGTTGTTCCAGTTACTTGATGAGCAGCATGGATTAGTTTATCAAAACATTGACCACAGGCGTCCGCTATTGTTGACACCCCCGGGTTCCCCTCCTCCCACTCTGGGCAGGAGAGCATAGCACGTACAGGCAAGCCTAGTGACAAATTAGAAAGTAATTTGGTGTCACATGTTATCAACTTTAAACTCTGGGGCCCTGCAAACAATCCGTCGGACAAGTTTTAAACAAATAACGTCATTACAAGATTCAGAACAGCAAAGGGAAGAAAAAACAGGGGGGCATGGAAATAGTGGTATTTGACCAGAAAAAAGCCATTGGTGTGCTCAAAATCGTTTGTTTTCTATTGTTTGTTAAGTGTTTTCTTTCACAAATTTTTTTTACTTGATTGCAGCTGGCAAAAATAGCTGAATTGCGAGTTTTTGTCAAAATGTCAGTTATGACTGTTAAAGGGGCGAACGAGAGATTTCACATATCAGGTCCTAAAAAATTGAAAGTGAGATTTTGTGCCTCAGTAAAGCGTTCCATCAAAAATAACCCATCTGAAAGGATATTAGCTGAGAGAAAAGTTTTCTTTGGTAGAAAAATTTGCGAAAAATAATTTCTAATTTGTATCATTTGTGCAAATGAAGTTTAGCCCTGTTTTACATGGACATATAGCAAAACAAAAGACCGTTTTTCTCTATTTTAAGACGTGTTGTAGCCAACTACAAGGTAAGAATAATGCACTAAGCGTCAAATCTGTAGGAAATTACTATTATACACGAATATTTGGGGCTCATAATCTCCGTTGCACACCTTAATGTGAAATTCGCACACGAAATGTGTCTTTAAAGAGTACAAAACAAGCACCCAGTCTTAGGTAAGTGGCTTGGGAGTCCATCACAGATCTTTTAAAACCTCTCTTGATTTCCTTGTCAAGTTGTGTTAGCAAAACCGTTTCCTTCTGCGACTAAGAAAACATGTCTTTTAGAAAAGTGGTAGTGCTCTCTAAACGCTAAGTCAAATTACGAGTATTCAGAGGTGAATTTAAGAAAACTAATTTACCACTGCAATGTACATCAAAAATGATTTCCAAGAGGCAGTTAGTTACAAATCACTCTCCTACAATGCACTTAAGAAGAGCTGCATCAGAGGAGCGATTAAATGCACTTAAAGGCACTATCAGTGATTTGCTAAATCAGAAAATCGAAGAAATCATCAAAAATCAGATTTCTGCATGTCTGCAACAAGTACATGTATCCCAACATACCCTACAAGTGATAAGACCAAAACCAACCTAATAAGGACAAAATCGGATATTGTAGTCATTACTGTCCGTACGGACACATACTAGAGCATGTAATTGAATGGAGATTCATCTCTTTGAATACTGGTGTTTTCTTCCTTTTCTGTCAATCTTTCAGTAGAAAAAAATAACTTATGAGGATTCTACAGACTCATCCTTCACTTTTAAGCTATTTCTGCAAATTTCAAATATTTTGAATTTTTCGGGTGGATCACTGATAGTGTCTTTAAGGAGAGCTGTAAGGGAGCAAAACTCTCACTCACCTTAGAAGGTGAGTCTGCTAAATGTCTCCTTGTTTTTGGATCAGAAAGTGAACTCCGCACCTAACTATGATGTTCATCATTAGTGACTTACAAACTGCCAGTGACTGACTGTCTGGTCCTAATTCAGTCACATACTTACCCACGTAACTCTATGGTGAGGTCACAAGGTCAGTTTTGAAAGTAGTAGTAGACCATAGAAATATAGCAGGAAGAATCAAATCGTGTGTATTATGGAATAGCCCAAGCCCGTAACCAATTTCTCTCACACCCAGCACACTGTGCTTGTTGTTGCGTAAGTACTCAGGCATCAAAAACCTGTGTGTGAGGTGTTATGTTACCATTGAAATATGTATTGTGTTCCCAGCATCCCACAAGTACCATGGCAATGTGTAACTACACACTGCCAACTATTTATTTTTTAAGCTCTTTACAAGTTGCTAGGATTTCTTACCAATGAGAAATGAGATAAGGAAGACTGTATTGCAGACAGGAGATGGCCCTCCAGACGATTCTTGAAAGGTCCACAGGGTCCTGGGAAATTGCTCAAGCATGCTGACAAGACTTGAAGGCTACACTGTTCTAGCTAGAACACAAAAAAAGACACTTTGGTTAAAAATGGTACACCATTATTTCTTGGCGAGATAACTAGAATTTCGTGGTTCTCAGCTTTTGCACTTACTATATTTAAAGAATATAAGCTGTGGGCCGCTCCATAACCTTGGTGCACCTATGACACAAGTTTGGTTCCAACTGAACTTCAACTTTTCAATTGAGGTAAAAAAAATTATCGTCAATTTGAAAAAAAACTTAACATTTTAGTGACACACACACATCAACACAAACACATGCACAATGGATTGCTAAGTGGTCCTCCAGCTATGGCTGGTGGCCCACAATAAAAAGCTGACTTTTGGCAAGTGCAACTTTAAAATGAATCAAGGCCCATTTAACCCCAAATGATACATTTACAAATTTTACCCCTGTTAATTCCCCCTTCCTGCCATCTCAAATGCTCAAGGATAACACAAAGTTGCATTTTAGATTTGGAATCAGCAGGTCAATGTTGCCTAGAAAACCATCAAAACATTTTGTGCATGCAAGGTCATATGTATGGACTAAAATACAAAACATAAAAAGATCTGTAAACTGCCAATGGGGGTATGGACGGATTGCTTTTTCCCCCAAGGGTATGTGAACTCTGGGGTGTTGAATTATACTCACCAAAATTGTGAGATTGTTCTATTTTATACATGTATACTTACGAATGATCCAACTAGGTCATTTTTTGTGCTCAAAAAAGCCATCAGACACCCCTACTGCCACATTAAAAATTTTGGTGCGCCCACGCCTAGTAGCGGTCCCATGGTAGCATCGGTACGCCCAACCAAATGACGTCACTGGCGACCATAATCCTTTGCTCATTTTTGTCCTTCCCCAAGGCTCACTTGCGGGGAAGGGCCTGATGAGGGTTACTAGTTGTATCATTCGTAATTATACATGTACTAAAAATAGAACAATCTCCAAAATTTGGTGAGTATATCTATTTTATGCATTCTATACTTTACGAACTGATCCAACTAGTGCATGACTGCCACCTGGTCACTAGGTGGAGGAAATGGAGCCGGTCACTCTCAGTAGTAGCGGGGTTTCTCGCCATGTGTTCTTTTTAATGGAGCTGAAATCCCATACAAGTATAGCCATATACATAAATATTATATATATCATAAAACACTCAATTCATGTACATGTAGTTATACCGGCAGCTCCCCTTATGAGCAGATTAAAATGATGCATGGCATCCCTCCTCTTACTCTGACTGCTTTGCTGACAGGATGGTTTTGCCCACGTCGTTTGGTTACTAGTAGGGACGTCCTCATATAAATATTTTGAATGTAGTAGGCGTCCTCCATCCTGCCGCTCCTAATATCAGAAATGTTCAATACCAAGTGAAAAGCCCAGATGTGCCTGACTTCTTTTCTCATGAGCATGAGGGTAAGGGCGATGTGACTATCCCCCCCCCATTGACGAGGCTTTCACTTTTAAAGCATCCGTTGAGGGAAGTGACCCCTCGTGTAATGGTTTGTTTTGTTGCAGGTTGTAAGGTTTTATTGTAGGTTATAAAGAGGTGGTCATAGATTTCCTCAAAAAGGCGGTGCTTTGGTAATAATGTCGGAGAGCTCTGAATGGACACCACGTTTATCCTCAGGATCCTCATACACTGGAGTTCTGGAAGGACTAATTGGTTGAGGTGCATACCTGAGTGCTGATTTTAGTCCCTGAAACCAGCACGAGGAAGGAGAGTAACATTGTGAGAGTTCGAGAATCTCATATACTTTTGTCGTAGATAACGCATAATTTCGGAACACCTTCTGGTAGAATCGCCATAAGGAGGACGCTTCTTTCTTTTCAAGTCATGAGGTTGGCTTTGTCCAAAGGTTCAAAACGGCTCGCCAGCTACTATTGGAGACTAATGGATCCCAAGAAGGCGTGAGTTTCCGAATAGTTGGACTTTTATTTAACATTCCTTTAATGAGATCCCGAGCGACGCCCTTAACTTCTCTAATCATGTCCGGGCTATCGTGGATAGTAGAATGGCAGACGGGTAGTTCCTAATAGTCGAAGGCTGGAGATTTTCTTTGAAAAAGAGGCGTCAGGAAGTTAGCCACGTTCCTACAGAGGCGTGTAGCGGAGCAACCTTATGTTTTTCCTTGGCACCAGACATTGATCGTCGAGTCGGCTAGTGTGATAATGGAGGTAGACTTCCTTCGTGCTCCCGCCCCCAGGGAGGCAGCTTCTTCTGAACAGCCCTTGCGTTTGAAGGCCAGCTTGAGAGAGCCCCACAGTCAAGTGTCGAGACTTTAGTCTTTGGAGCACACTCTTCTGTTTATTCGTCCACCAATAATTTTGCCTTAAAGGCATCATCTTGGATGGTCTTCCAGCCTGCTGACCACTGCAAAAACAACCTGACCGGGCCAAAATGGGGCACATCCTCAATCTTGCATGACCTTATTGGCTGAAACTACTTCAGTACTTTTGCAGAATTGTTATCGGGTAAAGGCGAATTGCAATCAGGTTCTCCCACCTTCGTGTAAGCATCTTTTCACCCAGGCTTTCTCGTCGTTTCCAGCCACTTCAGTATTTGGGAGTTGGTGATTTTTGCTGTTCGCAAACAGATCTACCCATGGGCCTGTAATTGTTTTGAAAAATCATCTGGCATAGGCGGCTTGTTGAGATGCCCCGCCCACGGTTGTTTCCGAGTAAGCTATCATCTTGGGTCTGATTTCCCTCTGGAAAGACTGTCTGCGATACAGTTTATGACTCCTGGGAGATTTCCGCCTTGAGGGTAGTTGAATGGTGCTGGCACCAAGTGAGGAGGTGGATGGTTGTAGTGCACATTAGGATACTCTTTGTCCTCCTTGGTGATTTATGTAGGCAAAAACAGTGGATTGTCTGATTCTGATTTTCACTGACTTCCCAAGAATCATTTGTTTGAAACCTGCTTTTAGAGCGGGTATACTGCTAGCCAACTCTAGACATTTATAAGGGGGGGGGGGGGTGAGCTTCCTTATCATCTTGGACCATACTCCCGTTATTCTGTGGGATCTCAAGTATGCTCCCCCATCCTGT
>JAMKCH010038219.1:0-14710 GCA_023653785.1 Ophioderma brevispina | reverse complement strand
TTAATATAAAACATAGGCTGAATTTCATATTTGCTCCTATACGAAATTAGAAATTACAAAATTGTTTGTACCAAAGAAACATTTCTCAGCTTAATCCTTTCAGATGGGGATATTGTGAAAGAAAGGTTTACATCGGGGCAAAAATCAGTACTTTCGATTTTTACACCTGATATGCGAAATCTCTCGTTGCGCCTTTAAAGAGGGATGCCCCGATTTTATTACATGAAATACCACATGTAAACTTTTGAGCTGATATTTCAACCCGTTTTGATGTTGGAGCCCCATAGAGTACTGTGGATATAAACTTAATATTGGTCGACCAAAATGGGGCACATTTTTTCTTTCATAACACCCAAACTAATCATCTAATATTTCGCAGCGTAAATGAGAAAAATAGTAGCTTTCTGAACACACAAAAATATTGCCCACTTCCGGTAAATTCTAGGACGAGGCTATTTGCGAATCGGGCCATAGTCCTGGCACATTTTCACAAAATATGAAATTTCTTCAATTTGCTCTCAAATGATAGTCTAGGGCATTGGAAGAATAGAGATACCTTTTACACATGAAATAACATACTCAAAAACAGATAGGGACGTTAATAAGAGATTAAAGACATCAAGATAATTTGTAGGCGAACTTTTAAGTTTTCAATAACTTTAATCAACAAATGTGTATATTGCATGAATATCATAGGCTCGTACTCATTGATATTAAAAGGTCACAGACCGGTCAAACAGGGTCATGCTGTGGGAAATATGCATACTCCGTGCGTTTTCTTGTGTTAAAAGCCATTTCCGTCGTCTGCTGAATTAATGTCGCCGGCGACTTTAATTATAAAATTGTTCTGTTTACCCATAAGGACGCTGATTTGGTCTTAATCATTTCAGGTGAGGGCTAATGTATATAAATGCTTTACAACCATGCAAAAATATTAATTTTGAAAAATCTTGAGGGCGTACTCTATTTCAAATGTGCCAGTGTCTCTTTAAAACTGCAGCACGCAGCGTTGAAAGTACTCGTAACGGTTGAACAGGCAATAGTTCTGCGTATGAAAATTAAAGATCTGGATAAATATCCACAATCATGGAAAAATGTTGTCACACCTCCGATTTGGGGTTAGGGAAAGCGAATCCCTCTCTTAACGTTTTTACTCTAAGGTTCAACATCATCTAGCGGCCGCAACCGAGATTCCATTTACAACGCCATGTCAGAAGTCTTTATTCCTCAATTGGCTAGGAAATCCTCAGTTTGGTATTGAGTGTCCCTACCGATTACATCGATGTAGTTAAGAGGTCTGGATCCTCTATTAGGGCGGGGAAGTCTCCAATATATTTCATTAGACACACCTTGGTCTTCAGCGCGACAGCGGTGGCCAGCAACAATAACAGAGATGAGAAGAATGTTTCCATAAATCTGTTGTTTTGTCATGTGTTCAAACTTTGTCTGAAATACTTTTGTTGTTGTAAAAAGTATTTTATTTATTAATCAAATTTTTAGAGATCATCGATCATATTTTGGTAATAAAATCATATACGTATCATTCACAATTAACTTCCAATGTATAAAGTAAAATACAATTTTTATTTCATGTTTATCATAGTAATTTTAAAATATGCATTATATGATTTTTTTTGCATAATGGGATTGAATGTTTTAAGACCCAGTAGTGCGTTACTTGGTAAGGTAACTTTAACAGACCTGTAATTCTCTACAAAAGATACCAAACGAAAACATCAAAATGATATGGGGTAGGTCACAGTCAGTGGCGTACTGAGGCATGTGCTCCAGAGGAGGCAAAATGCGAAATGAGGAAAGGCGCAAGCAGCGCGCGAAAATTGCCGAATTTACATTTCCCAAATCTGAATTCGGTCGAAATTCCCCGAAGAAAAGGGAAGAGAATGAACATTTTTGTCCATAACTGCCTGCATTTTCGTGCCAGAGGTCGGTACGCCACCCGGTCGGTAGGTCTACGCCATTAGCCATAGTGTTTAAATTTGAAATGCTTATGAATATGATAATTACCTACGGTATAGGGGTGGTGTCAAAGGTCAACCGTCGGTTTGACGATGGTTGATGGCGGTTGAACCGTGTTCCATTTAGAACAACAGAAACCACTTCCAACCGGAACCGGCTAGCTTAGTCAACTCAAAAGCACTAGAAAAAAACAGTCCCTAACGCAAACATATAGTGAGTACCTTTGAACGCTGAAAATATTTTGAACGATGAAAAATGTTCTTATGTCAGCTCAGGTCGCCAAATCATAAAAAAGCGGGTATTTGAACTAAATTGAAGTAAATAATCATGGATTACCTTTGGTTTATTCTTAAGGATATGATCGTAACATAACTGATCCATTTGAACTTATTGTTGAGCTACTTTAAGAAAACTCATAAGGCCACTATTGTTTCAAAATGCCTAACATCTGCATTGATAACAGTTATGTATCACCTTCACTGAATTGCTTTAAATGGTGTTATAATTATTGTAAAATTATTGTACAAAATGTAATGACAGAAATAGACCATCAGCGAGAATAGCCCCGTGCACCCCACCCTCCCCCGATCCTCCGCGAGTGCTATCATTTGTTCAGGAGACCCGTCTGATCATGTTAACATGGGAACCTTTGGGATGGACTCCAGTTTCCCGCCATTTTTCAAAATGGCAGCCACTGTAAACTACTTTTGCCTATATCTTGGTCCCTGAGACTCGTAGAGGTAAAATTCTGGTGTCTACACCCATGCTTTTAGGGTCAAGGAATTCAATGATAACAATACTGGACCATTCAGTTGCGGCAGCCATTTTGAATTTCCAAGAAAATGGATTCTATTAAATACCCTTCCCTCTGAGGGGGTAGAAGCATGATTCTGGTGTCTATACCCATGCTTACAAGGTCAAGGAATCCAAAAAGATCAAAGGTAACTTTACTGAGTACTTTGTTTGTGGCAGCCATTGGTTATTTGGTTGAACGTAATTCCCTCCTATGAAGAAATATAGTGACAAAATTGAACAAAAGTCATTCGTGACAAAATTGAACAAAAGTCATTCATTTGGTACATGTGATGTGAGTTTGCGGTTTTGCCATATTCGAAGATCATTCGAAGCCATGCAATTAACATGTCTTTTATGAAATAATAATGCTTGCAAACTTCGAAAATTGAAGAAAAATATGTCATTGGTTTAAAAATGCAGAAAAACTCCGGAATTGACGGAAATTAGCGGAAAAATTCAATATAGCGGCCCTCTATTTATCTATGTAGCGCCAAATGTCTCCGTCCGTCATTAACACTTAGTGGAGAAGGAGGTTCCTAGGGACCTTACGTTTTGCTAGTTTTACGACTTACGATATACGTTTCCGACTCCTATTTTTTAAATTGTAATTGTACTTTTAGATACGCATCTTTACATGAAAAAATATTAATAGTAAAATATATTAATTAAGACAAGTAATTATAGTCCAACGGCAGCCACAGTTCGGGCACCAATGAAACTAATGTTGCTTGAAGAGTCAACTGAGTCGAGTGCCCTATTCTTTACCGTTGTAGCCGGACTATGAGTAACACGGATTATAATTACTTCTACATTGGTTTGGTTAACGAAGGATATGATAATTTTATGAAACGTAATGTAAAATTTTGTACGACGGGCTGTCGCTAAGAGGATTTTGCTATAGACAGCCCATAGAACAACCCATTATAACCAAATGAAAATGTAACATTCCCCTAACAGAGTTATTATTATTAAAATATGAAGTGCCCTCTTAAAGCCAGATTAAAATTTTACCCACTTCCAATTTGATTCTAATTTCGCCCTAGCTACGTGTGGACGCTCTGTTACTAAGGCAATGTGAAGAAGTAAGATTGATTGCCATTTAGCAAATCGTGTTTGTAATAAACCGTTAGATATGTACATGTCATGCAACGACATCGCCCTGTATGAAGTATCTAATTCGACTTATTATTAACGAAAAGATACCACGTTATGACAGGTTTTCATTCTTACTTTAAGGTTTTCATTCTTATTTTATATTTCCTTGCATGAGATCATGACTTCTGCGGGAGATGAACGCTGTACGCCAAGTAACACGTTGTATTTAAATGCCACTTCATCACTCTATGACTACATCTACTCTCCAGAGGAGTGGTACCTGTACGCAGTTATATACCCATGTTTCTTAACGATTGGATTGGCTACGAATCTTTCCTTTCTCTATGTCGTTTTGCGTGTTCCTCACATGCGTAACATTACCAATTTCTACCTCTCCAATTTGGCGCTGGCTGATCTGTTTTATCTTGTTCCTACCACTGTCAATGACATTCATGAATATACGACCTCTCCACTCCGATCAGTAAGAGGAAATCTCGCCATGTGCTACTTGCAATTTTACATTACCTTCTCTTGTTTAATGGCTTCTACCAATCTTGTCAGCCTTGTGACGTTAGAGAGATACCTAGCCATATGCCACCCACTTAAACATCATCTCGTGAAAGGACGGCCCAGGACAATTAAGTTGACCATATTAGGCTGGATCTTAGCGGCATTTCTTTGTACTCCAACTTTCCTTTTTTACAAAGGATTAGACTATATCTGCGTCGAATGGCCTGAACATGAAAAATACCATTCCTACTCCAAATCGTACAAAAGTTGTACATTAATCTACGCTGGAAATTATATAATTGGTATAGCGATTATGTTTTGGTTTCTAAGCTGGTTATTTCAAGCTGTGGGTAACATTACCATGTACATTAAGATTGTCAGTCGTTTAAATCGCCGTTTGAAATCGGACTATAATATAGGAGATTTTAAAAGCTACTTCAACGCGCAATCAGGCTGCAATCATGCTGGTCATTAACGGCACGGTATTCTTTGCATGTTGTTGTTTCACGAGCGTACATCTAATGCTATCAATAATAGGGCAGTTTTCGGGTACACATCCGCTGAGCGGTCGACAGATAACAGTATTTCACTGGGTGGCGACTATTGCATATTTCACTAACTGCACGATTAACCCTCTAATTTATAATCTTACTAACAAAAAATACAAAGAAGCCTTTATGCTGGCATTTTCAAGATGTAAGATTTCATAGCATGTGATGCAAAACTTTATGAATAGAATATTTTATAATTTTGCAATTTTTGTTGAAGGGTATTCGCAAAGCTTTTCGAGCACTTCCGGAATCTCGGAAAGAACCGAAATTGGAACCGAGTGCAAGCTATGTTTAACCAGGTCAACTCAGCCAGCGAATCTAAGTGTTCGCGTGTTAGTAAGTGTAACGGGGTACGCATTTCGCGTAAATGTTAATAGGTTCGCACCCGTGTTTTGCAAGTGTTTAATCTACGTACGCACGTTCATAAGTGTTTTAGAGCACGCACTCGCGACCGCAGATATATTAAGTTACGCATTCTTATTCGCAAGTGTTCTAGGGCGTCCGTGGGACACCGTACAACTTACAAAGTAGTTTTGCTAAGATGCAATCTTAAAATGTTGACCGCGTTTTAGTGCAACGCCCGGTGGTATTTCTTTTATTATTACACTTCTGTTGGAGTCTTTCATCCTTGTATAAAGTAAAAATATGTAGTGTTTTGTCGTATGCGGCCATTTCTGATGTCTTCGCTTCGCGACTTAGCTACTGGAGCACCTTTGCAGCCAGTCTGGGCATTTTTTAGGAAACTCATTTAACGTTCGTGGATGTTATAGTGGATCTTATGTATTACCAGTGCTAAATCAACTAAAATAAACTGCATGGTATCAAAAAAAAATGTTCAATGGTGACGAAAAAATGTAGAGTAATTAAAATATGCAAAAGTAAGTTAGTGTAGACGTAGCTGATTTTTTTTTTTTAAATTACCATTTGAAATACTCCAATTTGATACTTCAACCATTTCTAGACCTTGCCATCAAATTAAATTGGTAAAACACTATGATTACGGCTAATAAAACAAATAAATTTGAAAGAAAGATGGATGTTTTTCCTAATGCACAATTAATTAATCCTATGCATGTATTTGTTAACTTTTGGTTAGTCAATGGACATTTATTATCCATTCAAAATGGATTTCGCTGCGTCTTTGGTCAAATAATTTATTCTTTGATCAATGAAACTCGGAACACTGAAGCACAGACACGTGTGGAATCTGATTCACTGGATTTTATCTGATTCAACAATTTTCAACATTTAAAACTTTGCAAATAACTGGAAGCCTAAAAAGATCAAACTGAATGATCTTGTAGTACACCACATTAACTTTAAAATAGCAGCATCAGCCTGTGACAATTTAATTGCTTTAATGGAATTATTATTAAGTGCAGTGGTGAATGAATGATTTTATAAATTGTTCACTTAGCACAAAATTTAATTTGTTGATGACTTATCACAAATTGACAAAATGAGAACAAACATCAATTAAATCTGCTTTAGAATCGCAGAAGTTTGAGTAGCAAAAAGTCAAATGAGGTTTCCTAACTTTGACCTCTCTCAGATTTAGTTCAAGCCAAGTAAAAGCATAATGTTGGTACCGCCGAAGCTCATGGTCCGCAGCATTATTTGGCCGGAGAAGGGTACACCGGGTGCCCCAAAGGAAACTGGGGCAACAAAACAAGGTTATTGTTTGCGGCCATGAGCTTCGATCAGCCCATACCCCATAATAATTTTTTGTGTGTGTGTGTGTATGGGTAAATGGTGTATATCTAGACATATTTAATTGATGGCTCACTGAGATCTTGACATATTTCAATTTTACAATTACCACTGGTAGCGATTACCACAAGCCCTTTAATGATTGACAGAGAGCCTAGTACCTATTATCAATGTTATCAATTGCCACAATTAGGCGATGGCTGACTAAAAGCGCCATGTAATTCAATTACCACTGTACCAATTATTCAAAAGGTATCAATTATCACAAGTTAGTGGCTGGCTGAAAGCCTAATATCAATAACCAAATATAAATTTTGTCATTTACCAATGCAGGGTGCATGAAGAACCAGTAAAAGCACAATGTTGGTACCGTCGAAGCTCATGGTCCGCAACTGCATTCATAGGCGCCGGAGAAGGATACACCGGCTGCCCCGAAGGAAAATAGGGCGACAAGACAGGTTTATTGTTTTCGGGCATGAGCTTCGATCAGCCCATACCCATACCCATTTGTGTGTGTGTGTGTGTATGTGTGTGTCTGTGTGTGTGTGTGTGCAGGAGTAAAAGGTGTATGGGCCATGCCATCACGGAGACACACTAATGCAAATCTATACAAACTGATGGCTCACTGAAAGCCTGTTTCTATTTTCCAATTACCGTGTTACAATTATCACTAGGATTAATGGCTGACTGAAAGACCATAATATCAAATGACAACTATGAATAGTACCAATTACGACAAGCCAGTTTAATTTGACGAGAGTATCAATCGTCACAAGCCAGCAATGGCTAACTGGGAGCTCCGTATACTTCATAATCGTTTTAACCATTATTATCGCCAAAAAGTTATAGTGATTTTACTTATAAAATTTATCAATTGCCAATGGCAGGGAAAGAAAGACCAAAATGCAAGTTATATGTAATCAATTTGCTTCACCCCGCTTATACGTTAACAGTCCCACCTTATGGGGCAATTATCATTGTCATCTACATGCCTGGACACCGCATATGTATAGCAAGCAACTGTCCTCCATCGTCCATGTTCTTCTGTAAAAGGTACCTGCAAAAGCAAAATATCAAAACAACGAGCCAGTATTGTTGCTTTACACAAGAGATCAATGATTAAATTATTATACATTTTTGTTCAAATGAATGTCTTTCATTGATATCAAAGTAAAACGTTGGTAACATCTTCCGTATGATTGCAGCCATTTTGATCAGCCCACGAGAAAAATTGAAATCATGATGGTACAGGGTGAGTCAAAAAAAACTTGACCCTGATTATGTCCGCCATTTTGAATTTTAAAGTAACATATATCTAACATATGTAATATCATCTGAAAGCTTAGTTCATTATCTTTAATATGCTGCAAAGATCATTCACATCGGTTAGGTATAGACCGTGTTACAGTCGTTTGAATGAAGCAGTCGGTTTTCTGCACTGTTCACGGAATCACATTTGCTTAGTCGGGCGCCGTGCATACAAATGGGAATCCGTGGATAGGGTGAAAACCGAACTCCTTGATTCAAAAGACTGTAGCTCGGCCTATACTTAACCGATTGGAATTATCTTTGCAGCAAATTAAAGATAATGAAATGGGCTTTCCGATGATATCACATACGTTATATATACATTTTTTAAAAACTCAAAATGGCGGACACAAACCGGGTCAAGTTTTTTTTTTACTCACCCTGTATATAGTACATAGTGTGTCTGGAAATAAGTAGCCAGTGAAAGACTATTGAATGCCATGACCATACCTTTTCAGCTATATTCTGTTCAGAGTCCTCCTCAGTGTTTTACTCGATCGTTACTCTGCTTTTCTACTGGACACACATATATTCCATTTTTCTACCAGGAGTACCTTAGACATTCCTTAGACACCTGTTTTTATCTATTGACATTCCAAAGTCATAATACACGTCACCATGCCGAGCGACGTCACCAATGGCCGACATGGCGACCTCCATGGGCCACACTTATAGTTAATTCTGCTAATAAGGCAATCTATATTGTAGTAGATATTATTTCCTTTAGACCGCAACGAATCTTTCTAAAACATCTTAAATTAAAAATTAGCCTGTTAGTAACACGTTAATGATTGTGATAATGCATATTGCGCAGCATTACGATCATACCCATTTTGCTTGACCAGTCGGCCTGCTTCAATGCATGCGACTGGCGCATTCAACCGCTCGCTATCTAGCTTGACAGTCATAGCCGTGGCAGAGGCGAAGAGGATCGACTCCCATATGGAGTGTCCAGTTTAGAGCAACCTCGAACTACTCGCTATCATTCAATGCCGTGGAATTTGGGCAAAAGATAGCTTTTGCTTTTTGCGTGCTGCAAGATTGCAATTCTAAATTCGCGTAATCCCGTATTAAAACTACCTTTACTTACAAAGGCTATCCACCTTTTATTTTATTTGAGAGATGAGCCTTAACGCAAAGGAATAAAACTACTAGCGACGTGAAAACAACCTGATCAGAGCACCGCATTTTCCCCGGGGCGATCTTAGAGTAGCGAGCTATAAACACCGCCCCTATTTTAGAGCAATGATTCTGAATTGCTGGAGATTCATACTTAACAAAAACCAAATTAAAGCGATTTGCCTGTACTGACGGTTATGCCCGAAGGACGCTGATTCACTTCAAGCTTGAAAGGCCGGAATTTACAGATTACGTGTACTAATTTTGCACGCGTACCTTGTTGCTTGGGTCAATTACGATGGAATTACATGTTTACTTTTCCTGTATCAAAGCAATGACAACAACCTACAGGACCACCGTATACGTAACTAACCTAAGGAATCAATTTGATCGTGTGCCCTGTAAAAGTAGAGAAATGCACTAAGGCATGCGCTGGCTAGCCATTATGTGACCCGCAGCGCTGCAAAAACTAACCATACACAATTATAAACTACATACATATACTGTATGCGGAACGAGTACAGCCATACCGCGGCGAGAAGTTACCGGGAAGTGGGAAACACTAGGAGGGTATATTGTATTCATGAGGAAACAAAAATATGATCAATTATACGAGCATTTCAATTAATTTCTTTTCCATGATCAACTACGGTGCCGCTTGCCATTGGCGATAAGCATGTCCCGTCGCCGACATCAATGTTGAAATCAGTCTTATGGTAGTCACTTGGATGCCTGCACCCAATGTCTGGGTACGTATTTTCATGTGGTTGCTGACGCTTCCGAAGTTTTCGTCCAGCTCATAGTGAATTGGGATCTGAAATCCAGGCCTAACACCACCTTAGTCCGTTTGCGCTTGATCCGCTCCTACCGCTCGATTTTCATATTCCACTTCTTTCTTGCCAGTCCCTCTAGTCGATAGTCCCTTCATTGGACGGTCGGCAGAGTCAACCTCGCTGCATGTCCCACATATTATCCGGGCATATCTCAATGTTCACACTGGTTTGTTTCCGTTTGACCCTTCGCCAAACGACATCGATTGGGTATCTGTACAAAGTTGATCAAAACCAAAGAACCTCCATTCGCAAATGAAACGCCCAGTTGAATGGTATATTACGCGCAAGTTTGTCTTTTCTTCAAATCAGCAGTATTCATATTCCGTGCGATATCTTCTCCACTATTCAACTTTCTGTGGTTTTACCTATATTGGAAAGTATATTGTTAAATTTTTATAAGACGTATTCTAATGTAACAGTCCACGTTCCTCGCAGAAGCCTGCGAATATTTCATTCTTACAACGTTTGCCTTATCTTTTTCCAACTCGACGAGAGATGAATAACTCACTTTCCATGACTTTTTAAGGAGCTCTCTCTTGTCCTGTGTGAAAAAATAAAGTTTCACTGAATATTGATTGGCGCAACACGCACTTCTGCGAAAACACCGGGTGCAGCGCACCTGTGTGAGTTGTTGAAATGTTTGCAGCATTTCCGCGCTAGACAACGGCCGCCAAGCTGCACACGACGTCGCAACTGAGGTTATTGATGAACCCTCGACACGGGGTCAAAGCCCTCAATACGCGTGCCACCACGCTTAATCTTACCGATATCATTGTGCGATCTATAAAATTAGTTCTAGTTACACTACCCTTTCTTAAGTTGGTCGTTTTGGAGCAATCCGTGACTGTGGAGAGCAGAGCGCTCATTTCTCAGTGGTTTTTTGGCTTCTTTGAAGGTTAATGAACAATTTTAAGCGGGGGTTTCCCCTGGTGAAAGTGTGCGGAATCCTGGAGGGGGAAATTTCATACACAGTGGTCAAATTAAAATGCTTGACTGCTGTAAAAAGGTAACCAAAGCGTCGTTCGTCTTGTTACAAGGATTAAAACTGTATAGTTTTGTACTATTTACAACTTATTGAATTGGAAATTACACGAATCGTCCAAATTTGAAAGGTCACACGAAAGGTTAAATCTTAATATTGCACCGATTTCTTCAAAAATGGGCCCAAATTGACCACCTTTCCTCAGGACTGCCACAAAAACTTTTGCACCGTCTAACATATTTTTAAAATTCGGAGATCAATAGAGGTCAATGGGGTTGACCTTGTTTGTCATTTATCTCGATAAACAAATGCAAATGAGAGTGCCATCTACTTTTGTTGCAATCCCTGTGGAAAGGTTAACAATTTGAGACCATTTAAAAAGAAATCGGTGCATTATTAAAGATTTAACCTTTGGTGATGACCTTTGACATTTGACGAATTTTGTCTTATACCTCGGTAACCATACCTTGTAGGAAGTACACACTATACCTTTTTTTTTTTAAAAAAGAAGAACACTTTCGTTACCTTTTTAAAGCAATCCAAGCTTTTTTTTTCATTTTTGACCCCTGTATTATGAATTTTTCCCTCCTGGATTCCGCCCACACTTTCTCGAGGGGCACCCCCGCTAAATTTGTTCATTAACGTTCATAGAAGACAAATCCACTGAAAAATGATACTCTGCTCTCCACGGTCACGGAATTGCCCCAAATGACCCAACTATTACATTGGCCTTCTTGTATCAAATTGAGATTTGTCAATTGTCACAGTACCAAATAGGTTCATTTTTGTTTCGGTATACCTAGCTTCCTAAAAATAAATAGAATATTGTATTTATTTATTTCTATAACAGAAACTTTAAAATAAATGTAAAAATGGGATAAAATGTAGGCTATAGGCCTATACTTGCACGCTTTAAATGGTTTCTGTTGAAGGTGACACACGGGATGGAATTCAATGCTAATTCTATGAAATTAATTTGCACAAAGACGAAACTGTGACATTATGCGAAAATAAGTGATCAATGTTTGAAAATAAAAGACGAAATTATATATAATGTTTGAAAATAACTGGAAAACCTATATTGTGTTGGTCCTGGTTTACTATACTGCCAAAGTTCCAAATTCATGCTTGTATAATGTACGCTAAGGGCACAATTGTTGTACATCTGCCTAGCTATCGTATTTGAAGAAAGTAGTAAACAATATATTCACTATAGTTGTATCACTCAAGCACAATTCATCAAACGCGTTTGTATTGTAATTCGCGTTTGAATTCGTCATGTTATCGTTCTAAGTGTCTGTTCAAGTTCCTACCTAGGCGACTATTTTCGTGAATAAATAATGCATCTATTTCTTTCAGATGAAACCAGGAGGACGCTTTCGTCTGGTTGTTGTTTAAGGGCTCCGATAGTAAGCGCATGTGCTTATAAGCGGTGTTTCACGGCATATTACTTGTTGGGCTATTGTTTGTAGCTTTCAAAATTGATTTTACTTATTTTGATATCGCTACAGTATTGCATTGGCTTTCATAATTTTAATCACGCATTGGCGGTCCTTAATCACACAGTATGAAACGTGTTTATCATTGTTGTCCACGACGTTTTTTTATGTCGATTCATTTGACGTGTATTATTAAGCAACATTATTGAAACATTGCTTACGAGGAACAGGACCATCCATAGCAATATCTTAGCCTGCATGAAATGTAACTCTCGTAATGATAAGAAAATCTTTCAGCCTTAATCGTGAACAACAGGCCACACTCAAAGGAAATCAAATACACCAGGGTTAAATTAAGCTGGAACCTTACTCTCTAATATTACAAATACAAATACAACTTTATGGATCTTACAGTAGACGAAATCTGCACCTTCAACTACACTTCTAATTTAAGTATCACCACGTCGGTTGCTACATATTCCTACGCGCCTCAGGAATGGATTGCATATTACATAATATTTCCCTGTCTTCTTGTCTTCGGATTAACATCCAATTTATCATTTCTCCTTGTAGTGGTAAGAGTGCCATACATGCGGACTATTACCAACTTTTACCTGTGTAACTTGGCGGTGGCTGATATTCTCTTTTTGATGTCATTCACCAGCGTTTCAATTTCCACTTACACATCATCTCCGGTCTGGTTTTCCACCAGTGGGTTAATCGCGGGATGCATTTCCCCAGTTATTTTGTCATACTTTTGTTTTTTAATTTCGACCAATTGTGTTACATTAGTAACACTGGAACGTTACTTTGCAGTATGCCATCCTATCAAGCACCGATTGGTTAACGACTGGCAGAGAACAATAAAGCTTGCCGCTGTAGCCTGGGTTGTTGCTGGACTGTTGATGGTTATCATCTTACCATTCTTTCGAATTCTAAACATTTGTGTACTGCTGCCGAACAAAAACCTGCACATTTACCAAACGTGTGCCGTAGCTGATTCTGATACAAATATTTTTTCAGTGGTGGTAATGATATTTGTAATTTATTATTTGCTTCAAGCCGTTCTTGATATACTCATGTATATTTCTATAATTATGCACTTACATGAACGAATTCACACCCAAACCAATAACACTGTCTCTCCGGCTATTGTTATCCGCAATCAAGTAGCAAAAATGATCATTATTAATGGCATTATTTTTTTCATTTGTTGTTTTTTTACGAACGTGAGATTAATTATAATTGCTTATATATATTGGTTTCCTAACAACGATCTGATAAGTGATCACGCAATTGTTATAATAGATTGGTTCAGAGATATCATGTATATCCTTAACAGTTGCGCCAATCCTCTTGTGTACAGCGCAACTAACAGACATTATCGTGAAGCATTCAAAATAGCATTTTCTTTCACAAACTGTCCTGTTTCTTTTACGTCGTTATTCAAAAACAGGAACAGAGAATGCATAGAGGACAACGAAACGCAAATGTAGAAAGAGTAATCGTTTTAAGGTTAATTTATAGGAGACTAACCTACACCAAACTAAGAATATCACTGAATGTAATAAGTATTATCTTTGTGATTAACCCCTCCCCATACACCTTATTGTTGATAGAAATTGGAAGAATCATAGGATTGAAAAATAACCAACAAATTACCGAAAGATGCAGCGGGATGGTGTGCTGTCCTTGAATGTGAGAGTGTGGGGTGGCTGGCTATCTAGAACCATGTAATCAAATTTTCCCTTTTACATTTAAACATCGCCAATTTTTATTCATTGCAGTGTATATCGCTAACGTCCCTAGAGGAAAATCTGACAATCACCGCAAAAAGTGAGGTAGCAGTATTTTGGTTGTCAGATCTAGGAGCAATTTCCTAATAACTCAAGGCAGGGGGTCCGCTACGTGATTCCTTGTGGTGGGTTTTGAATGTTTTAAGGGACGTTAAGGATATTCCTAACGTCCTTTAACTGCATTTAAAGAACACTGGCACATTTGAAAAATAGTGTGCCCTCTAGATTTGTCAATATTGGTATTTTTGCATGGTTATAAAGCTTTTATATACATTAGCCCTTACCTGAAATTATTTATCCCAGATATGCGTCCTTACGGTTAAACAGAACGATTTTATATTTAATATCGCCGGCAACTTCAGAACAAGGTTTGCGGTTTTCTTTTGTAGTCGTTTGTCCGATAAACCTTCGAAACGTTCTCGACGCATAACCCCCGCAGCCGTGCGCAAGTGGCTGTAAGCCTGCTAAAACTAAAACGGGGATCCGTCTGCTCATACAGTCCACGGTAAGGGTATTTAGCCGGCTGACTCTGTTTTCAGTTTGTAGACTTATGGACCCATCTTTTTCACATTCATGCGGGGACAATTGAATATTA
>JAMKCH010038218.1:0-24519 GCA_023653785.1 Ophioderma brevispina | reverse complement strand
CTGAAGTCGGCCTTTAATGAACCCCACTGTCTATGCACCAATTAGCAAACAGTTTTGTTTCTACTACACAAACGGCTAGACAACTCAAACTTTTAGATGTGTTTACTATTATGCTTCCATGTAAGAGAGAAAGATCACATTAGAAATCGGACACTACTGGTCACCCACATCTTTAAATCCGCCCCTATTTTCAGTGCATTTTAGCCCGTTCCGAGTTTTTGACAGGAGTATATAAGGTACTTTATCGTTAGCTGGACAAAAGCCGATTTAATAACATTATTCGCCGTGATTTCAATAGTAAGTTAAAGGATTTAGCATGTTACAGCCCCAAGGATTAGCAATGATTTATTTTACTTTGAGTAAGATTAGTCCATAAATTGCACATAAATATTATAAATTAGTCCTAAGTACTACAATATAAAATATAACCGTGGTTTGTGTGCATAACTGGTGTGTGTAAAGCAAATAGAATGAACCAGAAGATCTCAAAGAGCCTTCAGAAAAGCGGGGAAACTTCTGGAGTGTAAACTGGAACCTTTAGTGATTTCATTAGAAGGCAAGGGAAAATTCTGGATGACATAACCTCTGGGCCGCCCTACTTACTACAGGCAGCAGTGCCGTGTGGGGGTGATGGCTATGAAAATCTAATGTTGGAACATTGAAAGCTGAATCCAGAATTAAATTATTAATGGATATATTTAGTACATGACTATATAGAAGGACCAGATCCTCTAGTATTGGTTTGAGAGTATATATAAAGCTCTGGTGAGCGAATATGAGGGAGAGGTATCACAACAACTTACTCCAAGTTATTAAAGAGTTTCTTACATCTTGCTCCAAGTTATTAGCATAGTTCCCAATGTTACAGTGACAGTAATCACAGTCTAGTACTAATCTCCATATAGTGGACTTGTCCTAGTAGTCTCAGCTCCAGCAGTTTCGTCCCGATGTGTCGCCGGGTTCGGTTTTTTGTATTCCGTGGCTCTGAGTTATCCAATGATAAACAAGCTACAGCACTTTTGGACTTTATTTTGTCGAACCTCCGCTCTTTCGGGAAGTCTAGGAGCTTGGTTTGTCTTCAGTAAGGACAAGTCCGTGCCATGGACACTCCCACTATGGGAAAATGTTAAGTTTTACGCTGAATATTCGCCAGGACTCTTTGCAAGTTTCGGCAATCTAATTATAAAGTCTCGATGCAGCCCGCGTCGCGGCAAACACCAGGAAGTAAGTTTAGTAGTTCATTAATGTAAGACAACTTTATGATTAGATAAAGATTGATTATGAGACTAACATGTATAATGAGATTGATTGAAACCAAATTAAAATAAATTCTTGTTTTAGCAATTTATTAATCAAGTTCACGTGTATTGTCTATTTTTTTTTTTTTTTTTTTTTTTTTTTGTTATTCGGAGTTGGAATCCGTAGTTTGAGAGTGGTTTTGGCTTGGTCAAGGTGACCGTAACAGCAGCGATATTGCGAGAATCGAAAATGTGGAATACATTTGTTTTACTTATAAAGCAGGGATTAAAGTGTGTACAATTCCATATAACTGCTTTAATGTAGAAAATAACCACCAAAATAGTGAAAAAATGGCAGTCTTTGAGGAAAATTGTCCTACCGCGTACCGTAATGACCTACAGCGATGACATCTCAAAAATCTGACCCTAAACAGCTGATTGTGGTTTGCACTAGCACAGAATAACCAAAGATCAATAAATTGTGTTTGAGGTCAAACTGTATTGATCATTGATCACGATAGACGCTTAAAATCTGGGATATTCCCGGGAAAAGGCTTTTTGATCATCCAATTCAGAATTTTGATACGCACGGATAGAAATTAAAGAATCAGATAAAAAGTACTGCCTTGATCCTGAATACACGGAATTTTTCAGGCCAACACTTGTAGGTATGGTTTGCATATCCAAGCCAGTAACAAATATACAAAATATGAATTTTGAGATTTTTTCGAGGTTTCGGATTAAGCAAATCGATGCTATCCCTTTAAGTCGTATAAAATTTTGCTAACTTGACGAACCTAATATTGTTGTTACGTCCATCATGCCTTGTCATTAAATCTTGTCAATAGGATTATAAATATCCGTCTGATGTGTCGTTATTTGTCTTTCTGTTTATCTTAGTATGCTCTTAAAGGAACATTTCCTGATTTTAGTTCTTTAAGTTCAGGTTCAGTAAATATTTTAGAAGAAAGCTTCCCAAGGTCAGTGATGGCAACATTTTTTTTCTATATCGCAGTGTTCTCAAAAATCACTCTGTTTTAATGTTGTTCGTAATTTCACCAATTCTGAAGGAGGAAATTAAATCCGTACTGAAGATTATCAAAGATATAGTTACTTACGTCAACGGCGAGGGTGACACGTCACATTTCGTTTTGGTAAGACCGGTGTGAAAGCAGATATAGTACGGTGGGAGCCATAGTCCGGGGCTCCATAGACGTAGAACGGAATAACGTGTGAAATTGATGTTGCGTGAAGAGTCAACTGATCGATTGCTCTATTGTTTCACCGTTGTTACCGGACTATGAGTACACAGGACAATGGTTACTTCTTACACCGGCGTGAAAAGTATCATAGTCCGGCAGGTCATAGCCGGGTCTTCAAGCCGCCACCGGAATAAAGGGTGAAATTAATTTGCGTGAAGAGTCAATGAATCGAGTGCCATATTGCCCAGTTATATTCCCCTCTCTCCTGGATGAAAATTTTCGAGAAACTTTCATAATCATATCATCATGGCAAACTGGGAACTCTTAGTATGACTTATAATTTGTTTTAAACAAGTTTATTTTCCTATTAAACATTATTAAAATCAACAAAAGCACGCCGTCATCGCATTCCACAAATGACTGGGTTGGATGATACGGACGCGTCATTATTAACCCTCGTCTTGCAAGGCCTTTTTTTGTAATATGGTTTACCCAGGGGTGGTTACCACCCCTCGTTATAAAGCACCCGATGTTATGATTTTGATACCAGTGGATTAGCCATGGCCATCCTGTTTCCATTGATACCAAACAATAAATATGAGTCCACAATAACGACTTAAGTTCCGCGAGTCAGCAAAATTGGCAGTTTCCCACAGAAAATATAGCATTATTCCCAAATTCTGCTCATAGTTAATCGGGAGCAGGGGAGAACATGCTCCGCAATTTGTGTGAAGCCCGCTATCTACTGTTACTGTTATTGGAAGAAATAACCAACACTACTGGACATTCGTTATGATTGTTTGTCTTGAAGCCGTAGACTTTTTGAACGCTAGTTCAGGATAACAAATGTAAATATAAAATAAAACCGGCCCCGTCTAGAAAACTGATTAGGCAGACCCAAAAAGTCCAAAACGAGATCAGGAAAAAGAGTTAAGAGGGTATTAAAGTGAGAGACACGGACCCAGTAATGATGATACGAGAAGGATTTAAAAGGCTAGAAGAGAGAATGATTGCTACATTGAGGGGACAGATGCAATCGCAAATGCAAGCCCGAAATTACAAACGCACTTAATGCAAGCATAATGCCAAATGAACATGATGAAAGAGTTCCATAGAAAGAGAGAGAGAGAGAGCGAGAATAGCGGCAAAAAGAATGGAAGCGAACAGAAGAAAAAGGAGCAAAAAACAATGAGGAATGAAGAGAAATAAGAAAAGCATAGAAAGGGAAGAGGAGAAAGTCCCGCGGTGAAAGGAAGAGATGGGGAAATGATCAACAACGCACAGCGACAAAAAGAAACAGTAGCAGCTGAGGAAAGAAGAGGAGGAGAAAAGATGGGGCGATGCGAAGAAAAACGTGGAAAGAAGTATCCAGATAAAACGAAAGAGTATCTAATATGAAAGAAAGTAAAGAGACGAGGTGAAATAAAGATAAGTAGATAAAGAGGCACTAATTGCTAGTTAATCGAGGGTGATGATGTAAGGCAGTACCTTCCCCGTTTAAAGTGTGGTGCTTAAACCATGGACATAGCCATGCTCAACCAACGTATGGGGAGTACGGAGAATGGGTAGTGAAGCTGCCCCTCATTGAACTGGCAAAGTACAAAGCAACTATGCTGTTATGCTACAACATGATTGCCAGAGTACGATAAGGTTAAAAGAAGAAACGTACAGACAAAGATATAATCAATCAGAAAAAATACAAAGTGAGAGTTGCAGAGAACGTTTGTGAGAATTGCAAGACATGTTTTTAGGAAGGACATACCAGGTGAAAAGAGTAGTGACGATTTCGCAGAAATAGTAATCATTAAGCAGTTGATATGATAGATACAATGCCTCCTGGGATACAAATTTGAGTTAGAGAATACAAACCTACCACATGAAGGAAGGCTGCGGATTCTGTAAATTATTATTTTGATGCTATGAAGGGGGCCACATAGATATTGGTAAAATACGGACGCTATTACCACCGGTGAGACCGGTGAGTTTTTCCCTCTTAATCTCTTCCAAGAAATCGATGACTGGACAAAAACATCGGTGGCGAAGAAGAGAAAGAAGAGGGTGAGAAAGATGACATCGGTCGCGGAAATCCGCTACCGGCCACGTGAAAGGATAAGTTAGGGATTTGTAACACTGCAGTAGATAACGCGTAGCTTTTAGCCGAAACTACGCAGTTTCGCTGCCGTGGCCCTACCTGGTCAAAAGTTTCGCTGCCGTGGCCCGGCCACGTGAAAGGGTAACTTAGGGATTGTAGCACTGCAATAGATAACGCGTAGCTTTTTGCCGAAACTACGCAGTTTCGCTGCCGTGGCCCTGCTTGGTCAAAAGTTTCGCTGCAGTGGCCCTACTTGGTAAAAACTTTCGCTACCGTGGCCCGGCCACGTGAAAGGATAAGTTAGAGATTTGTAACACTGCAGTAGCGTAGCTTTTAGCCGAAACTACGCAATTTCGCTGCCGTGGCCCTGCTTGGTCAAAAGTTTCGCTGCCGTGGCCCTGCTTGGTCAAAAGTTTCGCTGCCGTGGCCCTGCTTGGTAAGAAGTTTCGTTGCCGTGGCCCTAATCGGTCAAAAGTTTCGCTGCCGTGGCCAGGCCACGTTAAAGGGTAACTTAGGGATTTCTAGCACTGCAGTAGACAACACGTAGCTTTTTGCCGAAACTACGCACTTTCGCTGCCGTGTCCCTATCTGCCCACTAGCCTACATCAGGTGCCCCTAAAAGATGAGAGCCCTGATTTTTGCACTGATGTAGGGGTTTCCATCAAACATATACCCATATGAAAGGATTAAGCTGAGAAATATTTCTTTGCTACAATATTGTGCCATTTCTAATTTAGTATTGGAGCAAATATGAAATTTATCTTGTGTTTTATATTGAAATATAAGCAAATCAAAATCACCCGTTGTTTTCACTTTTAGGACATTTCTGTAGCCAAATACGATATAAGAAATATAATTCAGTGTCTAATCTCTTTGAAATCACTGCATATGACGCAATATTGTATGCCTTGAAATCTATAGTTACACCATCAATTACCATTAAATTCGTTTTCAAACCCAAAAAAGGAATATTTATATTTAACTCTTGAATTAACTAGAAATTTTAGAATGCTATAGTAGATTCAGCCCATCGTGTCACCTCTTGTACTGAAAGGTATGAGCATTGAATGAGGGGCATGTGCAGTGGTTGGAAATTAAATTCCACGTTAAATCTATTGAATCAAGTAGTTCGATAGCAGAGAAAAATAAATCTCATGCTTAATGAAAGCAATTCAAATCAACGTTTACAAGCGCATTTTAGCTCTCAAAACTTTCTGACTAATCGCATTGCTTCAGTGGTATTCATGTAACAGGTGAGAGGAATGTTACTGACCTTTGAACGCCTGTGTTTTGGATTAACACAACAGTCTTTGCATTCTTTGTGTGAAATGATGTTAACATGAAAGGCCAGATTATCTTAGTTCGTTCATGAAACAGGTGAATAGGGCCACATATTTTCTTTTTTTTGTCTCCTCTCCCAACTAATCGACGCTGTCCAAAACTTTTCCTCTGGTGACACGATGGGTTGAATCTACTATAGTTTCAAAATAGGCCTACAAAGTACTTTACATGAAAATTGCAAGTCCATTTTGCTAGCATTTAAGCTCATTAATACGTATAAAGTTCTTTTTAAATTATCAAATGTGTGAAGGTTATAGTCCATACCCTACTAACTATAGTTGTTTAACCATGTTAACATTAACAGTACAATTGTAATTATAAATTTGGGTATCGTATCGAAAATCATTCTCAAATCCAGAAAATGCATTATCTATACTCAGGCCCGTACGCGGGTGCGTTCCCTCAAACCCCACAAATTCCACAAAATGTCCATTTCTTGCTGAATTTTTTGATAAAACGGTCCAAAATTAAGAAAGATTTCGACAAGAAAGTCCACATTCTGGTGATGAAATGTTCAAAAAGTAAACAAATGGACCATTTGAGGGGGGGGGGGGGTAGGTCCACTTTTACCAAAAAAGTCAACTTTTTCGAAGTCCCGCACCCCTCGCCAAATAAATCCCGTGTACAGCTCTGTCTATACTGGCGAATGGAAGTTTATGCCATATGGGTGTCGATGTTTCATTAGCTGATAATATTTTCAAAAACCTCAACTTTCTAGACAAAGGATACATAATATAATGCTACAATATTAAATAAGAAATCGTCATGTGATATATTATTTGTTTGTATTTCATGTAAGCATCTCGTGATTAGAAGGATCTCGTTACTGTATTTTTTAGAAATAAGAGTATGAAATTCGATGTTATTATGATTACATTTCAGGTTCATATGCCTCGTTAGAATTACTTCCTCGTTTCGCTTTCACCTTGCTGCCTTAAAGGCTGAATCAGAGATTTTGAGATTTTTTTTGTCTATTAATTGAAGATAGTCAATTGAAAATAAAGATAGTCACCTAGAATGCTCAATTCCAAAGTTTTAGATGAATCAACATTTTCGTTTTCATTCAGTAAAATTTATGTATGTATTTAACAGTGCCATAGGATACTGTGTAAAACAAAAAATCCGGAATTAATAACAAAGTTGTCATTTTCTATAGGACTTTGATTTGAGCTTAGTTTTTTCACACAGTGATTAGTGTAAGCATTATATATATGCAAAAACAAAAAACCGATTTGTTTGAAAATTGAGGGCGCCCTCCTCGGAAAATTTCCGAGTCTTTAACTGGTAGAATTGTCGATATTGCGGTTTTATGTATTAATTAATAAGCAAACAATAATAATATATGAGCAAAAGAGAAAGTAAGGCCTATACTAACAAAGAGGTGATCACGTGACACCTGACACCATACTTCCTTGTTAGATTGAAACGTTATATAGTCAGCTTTCTCTTTGCTTTTAATTTCCAGGCACCTAGTTTCTGTAAAGTTAGCTATACTCGAGTTTTCGGTGATGAGATTCCCTTGTTATAAAGATCACATCATTTGCGTTATCTTATGAACTGTGTTACACATTATTATTCAATCTAACCTTGAGTAAAGATATTCACCGATTTCCCGAATCTGGAAATTTAAATACAGGATCAAATAAGAAAATGAGTTTTCACGGGAAAACAAGAATACGATTGCAATTTTAAGATAAGAAAAACAACGTTCAAGAAGAAAATCGCTTGCATATTAGGTTATTGGCATTGTGCATCATCATAGTATAGTAGGTGTTTATAAATACCCATGCATTTCTCTTTTTTGGGAAGGGGGTTAGGACACGATCTGCTCGATTTGGGCATTGGAGATTTCAAAACGGTAATTTGGGGGAACTGCTACGTGCATTTACTATGGCAGTCTCTGCCTCAGTTACATTACAAAATCTCCTCTTAAACCTTAGTTTAATAGATCTTAGTAATATCATGATAATTTAGGAATTAATTATTGACTTCAATAATTGCCTGCTTTCATTGGCTTTCATTAAACCAATGATAAAGTTCTTAAGACAATTTGGCAAATGTGTCTCGAATGAGGCGTATATTTGGAATTTAGAGCATTTATCCCCTAAAAACCTATAGTTTTGGAATTTTTTTTCTGTAAACACACTTTGTATCACCGGAAGGCACAATTGATGCCACACTCATTTTCATTTAATGATCCTTCGAAGTATCAGAACGGTGCCTTCCGTTCCACCCGTGCCTTCTTCTTGCGTATGAGGCAGCAGCTAAATGTGTTGTAAGCGTTGGAGTCAACTCACTGTTGACTGGTTGGGGTTTGAGAAATCTGTGTCCACCGGTGGACGAAAGGTAGGGCACTCATTGAGAATGTGATCCACAGTCTGTGATGGAGAACCACATTGGCAGGCTGGCGATGGCCGCAACTCCCATCGGTGCATGTTGCTATTGAAGCGACCGACTCCTGTGCGAATCCGGTTTAAGGTGACCCATTCCTTGCGTGGGAGATTGCTGCCAGGTGGTAGTTCTGTCCTAGGTGTAACAGAGAGTTGATCTGGTCGTGTGGTATCTAGCCAGGCAGTATTCCATGTCTGTAAGATGTCGAATGGGGAACTGGAGAGTTTAGCAGCGTGTCGGCAGAAAGGTCGGCGAGAGCGCAGTCTCTGTCTACCGAGTTGATGTGATTCCCTGACAGTACTATGCAGCAGGTGTTTGCTGTCCAGCAGGGCCTTGTTCACTAGTTTGTGCATATGGTGTTCTCTCCACATGTGGAGTACTGCAGGTGCAATGCCTGAAAGCACTGGTAGGAATTCAGATGGAGTAGGACGGAGGCAGCCAGTGATGATTCCCAAGGTCTCGTCTCGTTGAGTACTGTGTCCAGCTTCTTTGTGTGAGAGCTGTTGCACCATGCTGGGGCGGCATATTCAGCAGTGCTGGTAGACCAGAGCCAAGGCAGTGGTGCGTAGGATCGTTGGGCTGGCACCCCATGAAGATCAAGCAAGTCGGCACAGGAGGTTGTTCCTCGAAGATACCTTGGCGCATACGGACTCGAGGTGCTGACAGTAAGTAAGCTGCCGGTCAAGCTTCACTCCCAATTTGGTTGGTGTAGGATTGTACGGTAGAGGCGCTCCATTGAGGTTGATTTGAAGCTGGCGATGAGCCTCTTTGGTGTTGAGGTGGAAGGCACTAGCGGTGGTCTTGGCTTCGCTCAGCTTCAGTCTACATGTCTTGAGATATGCTGCAAGTAGTGTCTGCATGTGTCTGCAGTAGTGTCTGCCATGTCTGCAGTAAGTGTGCTTTCTACTTCTGGCCAGGTGCTGTCCGAGTGAAGGAGGGCACGATCGTCGGCGTAGTCATATGGTCTAGATGTTGTTTGAGGTAGGTAGCTGATATATACAAATGAGAATAAAAGCTACGGTTTGCAAAGCATGTTACATACGAATGTACATTGGTGACGGTCCGGATGGTCATGAGAAGCTTGAGTGTTTAGGCCCCCTGGTGGGGCCCCACCCCCACACGGTGTAGTATGCTACAGTAGGTCCACCAAGATGACGTCTGCATTACGGCGCTTTTCAAAGTTTTCCTCAGATCATTTGTGAGTTTTAACATCTGATGGACAGTGTTCCGGCCCCCACGGCGAATCATGTTGTTAGTTAGGCAGAGGGGGTTCGACGAACAGGGACTCCACCGAAACCCAGGATCATCCTCTCAGGAGTTTGAAGGAGGACAGACAGTAGTGATTTGGGCGGTAGGTTGGTATTTCTTAGGGTTGTCGACAGGCTTGTTTGGTTGGGAGAGTGCGATGATTGACGTAGCTCTCCTCAGATCTTGGGAAGGACTGGTTGTAAGGCCAACGGTGTAGAACTCCTGGAGCTAATCTAGACATCGTGGGCCGCATTACATCAGGAACTCTGCTGGGATGTTATCAGGGCATGGGCCTTTCCATTCTTAGTTGGCTGAATGATAGCAGAGAGTTAAGATTTGATCTAGTGAGAAGGATGTTGAAAGTGACCCGTCCACGCCGGGGGCTCGACGAAGTTGGTGATTTCTTTTTTGAAGAGCGAGTGTGATCCTTGTCAATGTTCTTGAAACGGACCATTTGCGAGGAGTTGCTCAGCAACTGGTTAGCAGTCACGGGACATTTCGATGATTTGGAAATTCTGCCGGTGAGGCGGTTTATTATCTTCCAGGCCCTCCTGCTGGAAGGGGGGTGGTCGTCGATTCCTTTGGGACAGTCTCCTCCCAGCGTACGGCGTTCCCTGTCCAAGCAGTTTGTAAGATCTGAAGGCATTGAATTGGAAGCTTCTTAACCGGGTCAGAATTCTGAAATCATGAAAGAGAGTATCACATTCCTCATCCCAGGATGGGATATAATGCGACGGCAGCCACGTGGGACGGTCTTCTTTGCTATTATTAATAAATGAGTTGACACAGTGCTGTTAGATTTGTTCCAGGTTGGAGGAGGTTGGTGTAGGGGGTGCACTTTGAAATCACCAGGTAGTGAACTGGTTCCAGTCTGCCTTGCGGAAGTTCCAACTTTTTCACTGATTTGTTGGTAAGGCTACCAAAGCTACTCCTGAGCCAATCAGTGATGGTCGGTGTTGGGACTTCGGAAAAGCGGTCGAGGACAGTACGGTGAAGAATAAGATGGTGTCAAATGTTTCAAAAGAAGGTTTCGGGTGCCAGAAGGTATTCCACCTACCAGAGTTGAAAGTGTGTTGTTACAGGCCCAAAGAGTTAGTAATGATTTATGATTTATTGCACTCAATGATTTAAACTTATAAATTAGGCCACATAAAAATATTATAAATTAAAGTTAATCTATATAAATATTCCTGGTTGTGGCATAGCTGGTGTGTGAAAACAAATAGAATAAACAGAAAGAAAACGAGAAGCGAGAAGCGAGAAGCATCTAGAACTAGTGATTTCATTAGAGGCAAGGAAAATTCTGATGAAGGATAGATGGCGCCACTGCTGCAAATCATACAGTCACCGGCTGTGTAGGGGGGAATGGCTATGAACATTTAATATGGAACATTGGAGATGATTCTAGAATAATTGGTAATGGATATATTTAGCTACATTGACTCATATAGAGAGGACTAGAACATTCAGAATTGTTTGAGAGGATATATACAGCCCTGGTGAGAGAAGATTAGCAGAGTTTCTTAAAATCTTGCTCAAAGTTAGTAGCAGAGATAGTGACGTCTAGTTGCGCCAAGTTGATACTGACAGTGAGAGTAAACATTGTCTTCCATAGTGTATTGTCTTAGTTGGTCTTAGCTCCAATAGTCGGTCCCGACTGTTTTTCTGAGACCGTCTTCGGTTTTGTATACCGTGGCCTCTGAGTTATCCAAGATAAACAAGCTACAGCACTTTTGGACTTTATTTTTTGTTTGTAATTTAGGTTCGCATCCGAGCTTCGGGCGTCATTTGGAGCTGGGTTTCTTCAGTAAGGACAAGTGTCGTGGACACGTACCACTATTGGAAATTGAGTTTTGCGCTGGAACATTCGCCAGGACTGTAAGTCTGCATATTTATATATCTGCTGCAGCCCGCGTCGCGGCACACACCCGGTAGTTAAGTGTAGTAGTTATTAATTTAACAAAACTGTATTATAGGATAATCTTTGATTATTGATACCTAATTGTTTGAATGAGATTGATTTAGACACACAATTAAATAAAATACTTTGTTTTTTAAAATTTGTAATCTAAGTCACAGTGTATTGTCTAGTTATTGACAGGCGTTTCAATCCGTAGTTTAGAGGTGTTTGGTTTTGGCTTGGTCAATGGTGCCGAACAAAATTGGGGGGGATCTTTTGTCCGGGAAAAATACACTGTAAAAAATATAGTTAAAATTACGAACAAATTTTGATTGTGTGTTTAACTTTGATATCTGTGCTTTATATTGTTCTTCTTGAAGGAAGTGTTGAGACACGATGGCGTTTAAAACAGAGAAAAGTTCTTTAAAGAGTAGATGTTTACGTGGGAGAAGTTTGTTGTGCTCAAAAAGCCACATTTAATGGAATTGGCCAAGTATTCTGGATGGAGGGTCAGGCATTCCATGAGAAAAGCAATAATCAAAAATCAGTTGAGAACACCCATCTTGTTGAGGAAGCTATATGAGGGATGTTGGAAAACATTGTTGAATCAGGATGTGTACAGATAGGCTTTGAAACTGAAACAGTTGGAAATGCAAAAACAAATAGACAAAAGGCACAAATTGGCTTTGGAACAGCAAAAGTAAGCACAGGAAGAAAAAAGAAGGAAGATATTGTGGCGGTAGAACAGCAAAAGTTAGAAAAGGAAGAAAAAGGAAGGCAAGACAAATTAAAATTAGAGAAGGACAAAACTTGGAATTAGAAAAGGCTTTGAAACAACAGGAAATAGATGCCAAATTGCAAAATGAACAAAAGAAAAAGAAGACAGATTACAATGGAAGCAAGAAAAGAAAGAATGAAGTTGGGCAGAATGGAAAGTTAAGCCAAAACAAAATTAGAACAAGAAAAGTAGAAAAGGGCACATTAAAGGATAGCTCCTCACCTATGTTTTGATGTCACTAGGAATATCAAAGTGGTTCCAACATTTAGGGAAACAAGAGGTTGACCAAGTATTTTTTGCACTTCGAGAAGATTGCGGAAAGTATATACGAAAGTATGAAGTGGCCTAAAGAGCAAGGGACAACATTGCTTCAGACTGTGTTTATCGGGAACGCTAGAGAGATCTACTCGTCCCTATCAATTGATCAGTGCGTTGATTATGAAGTAGTAAAGCAGTCTATTCTTAGGGCCTATGAATTAGTGCCCGAGGCGTATAGGTAAAAAGTTCGGAGTGCGAAAAAAACTTGCCGATCAAACTTATGTTGAGTTTGCTAGAGACTTCAGGAACCAAATGTATGTTGATAGGGGTGGGCATTCCAAGGAAGTGAAACAGACTTCAAATCAAAAATTGGCAGTTGTTTTAATTGAGCAGTTCAAAACAGTGCATTCATGCCGACAATAAAACTCATTTGATGAACGCGATATCAAAGATTGAAAAATGCAGTTAACAATAGCAGTGATCGCCCTCACACATAAGTTGAGTTCCAGGAATAGTACGGGGGGACTAAGAAGTCAAGTTCAGAATACAGGTTTAATTCAAATAGGCCGTACCAAAGGAGATATTCCAAGTCATCGGTGCTACGTTTAAAGAAGGAAACATTAAGTTCAGGTTCCTTCCAGTCAGGGGAATAAGGGTCCTTCTAGTGCCAACCAAAGTTCAGGGAATGGTTTTAAGTCAAGATTGTAACTGCACGTATTGCAAGGATTAAGGTCATGTTATGGCAAGCTGTTGGACTGGAAGTTGATGGGAAAAGCAGATGGCCATGAATCAGAAAGTCTGCTCCGAAGGTGGTGCTGTGTCCCTTAGACCAACAAGTTATTCCCAGGCTATAAACAGAAGGAAGCTGAGTTAGAAATGTTAGGGAAGACTTTGAACCATTTGTCTTAGAGGGTAGTGTCATTGATGGTGATGAACAAAGTGACAAAACCTTATAAGATCATGAGTGACACATTTGTTGTGCCCAGGCAGTAATTTTGGAGGATTCATTGCCCTTAGTAAGTCGCCTCAACGAGGTGAGAATGCTTTGATCCAAGGGATAGGCATGGATATTATTAGTGCCCTCTTCACAAGGTGAATTTGAAGTCCTTATTTGGTCTCGGTACAGTCATAGTTGAGTAGGCCTGAACTTCCAGTCCAAAGGGTTTTTCAATGTTATTAGGGAATGAGTTGGCAGGTGGGAAAATACATCCCGAACCAATTGTTACCATAATCCCTGCACAGAAATAGATAATGATGATAGAATAGGGGGGGGGCAGTTATCATCCAGCCTGTGTCGTTACTATGAGTCTGGCCGGAAAGCAATTCGTTGAAAATCAAGTAGTGAAGGAAGAGGATGACCTTGTCCTATTTCGCTTTAGAGAACGTTCATGCTAAGTTAATGACAGGAACTTCCCTCTTTCAGGGGGGACAGGTTCTCCAAAACAAGAGGCTATCCTGAGCAAGTGCAAGTGGGGATAATGATGATCCCTTGAGTCCATAAGCAAGTGTTTTCTTGAACAGTGGAGAATGATCCTGCACTCAAAAATTTAGTCAGAATGGCAGAACCCTGCGTAGTCTGCAGGATTGTTCCTGGTGTTTTTACAAACCAAATGGTGTGCTGATGAGGAATGGAGGACACCTGATGCTCCGGCAAGTGATGAGTGAAGTTGTTCATAAGGTAGTTGTCCCAAAGGTTTATCATAGCGAGGGTCATCATCATTGCCCAGATTGTTTCCCATTGCAGGACATTAGGAGTCCAGAAGACACATGATAGGATTTGTTAAAACCACTTTTGGGTGGCCTACAACTTCGTAGGATGCTTCTGAATACGGTAGTCATGTGTCATACTTGTCAAGTTGTGGGGCAAGCCTAATCAGAAAACTCCCCGCCCGCTCCTCTGGCAAAAAAACCGATACCGTCATTCGGAGAGCCATTAGTAGGGTCATAGTGTGACTGTTAGGACTCTCCTAGTACTAAGTCAGGTCATCAGGTACTTCTTTACTATCATGTGGTGCCTCTACCAGGTTCCCTTAATCCATACCCTGAGGAATATTAAGGCTAAAAACTGTAGTGGAAGACTTTGAACTCAAGTTTTTTACTCTGTAGGCCCTACCTAAGTCAATTCAGCAGGCAGATCAGGAGCAAGGGTCAAAATTCACATCTGGTCTATTTCAACAAGTGATGTATGAGATAGGGATGGAACAGTATTTGTCCAGTGCCTACCCGCGGAGTCCCAAGGAGCTTTAGAGAGTGAGATTCCACCAAACTCTAGAGAATATGATTAGGACTTACTGTTTGAATTTGAGAAGGACTCTGGGAATGAGGGAGTTCACTTGTTATTGTTTGCTGCAAGGGAAGCATTCAGAAACCCTAGGTTTCAGTCCCTTTGATTTAGTTTTTGGGCGAACAGATCGCGGTCCCTTGAGACGCTTAAAGGAGAAAGGGCTGAATGATGAAGCTGACAGAATATACAAAAAACCAACCTTTTGGATAGGTTTCCAAATGGCAGTAAAGGCTCAATAGGGCAAATTAAATTGCCAGGGGAAGTTGAAAGCAAAGACCTACCAAATGCAAAGGGTATTACCAAGATGCCAAGAGTAGTTCTTTTCGGCCAGGAGACCAGTGTTAGTCTTGTTTCCCATCCCTGGACATCCACTGCAGGCCAGGTACCATGGTCCTTATACAGTAGAGTTCACAAGTAAAAATGAAGTTGACTCATAGTCAAACGCCAGATAGGCGTAACAGTAGGCAATTATGCCATGTAAATTTCTGAGAGTATTTAGGTAGAAATGAAGATGGCAGTGCAAAACCATTGTGCTCTGTGTCCTACTGAGGAAAGTAAAAATGCTGGACCATCATGATTGTAATTGTCATAATGCAAACATGATACAAGCGCATGACTATCCAATCAAATTGCAAAATTTTCAATGTGCTCAAAGATTTGGATACAAACTGGCCATCTTTCGAAAATCAACAGTGTGAATCAAGCAGTTGATTCATGAGTTTTTGCAGGATATTTTTCCTGATGTCCTAGTAGAACCCACTTGCTTGCTTACCATGATTTTAGTGGGGGATTGTGCACCAATAAAAACAGCACCCTTACAGAGTAAATCCTATAAAGAAAGAACATCTCAACAAAGAGATAGAGTACATGTTGGCAAACAATATAATTGAATCAAGCAAAAGTGAATGGATATTTTGGTTCCAAAACCTGATGGTTCCCTTAGAGATGTGACAGACTTCAGAAGGGTAAATCAATGTTCAAAGACTGATTCATTTCCGATACCTCGTATGGATGATTGCATTGACAAAATTGGCAATTCAAAGTATGTCAGCAAGTTTGACCTTTTAAAGGGGTATTGGAAGGTTCCCCTTACTGACCGTGCAAAGGAAGTTTCAGCATTTTGCACGCCGGATGGGCTTTTTCAGTATCGGGTTATGCCTTTCGGTATGAAAAACGCACCGGCGACCTTCCAAAGAATGGTAAATCATATAGTTGCTGACATAGAAGGCTGTGAAGCCTATGTTGATGATTTGATTGTGTACAGTCAGTCTTGGGAACAACACATTGGACAGCTCCATCGCTTGTTTCAGAAGTTGTCAGAAAACAAACTGACAGTCAATTTAGTCAAGAGTGAGTTTTGCCATGCCAATGTCACCTATTTAGGCCATGTAGTAGGTCAAGGCAAGGTCAAGCCTGTCAAGGCTAAAGTTGAAGCAATTGAGAAGTTCCCCACACCTAGTACTAGGAAAGAACTTCAGAAGTTCTTAGGTATGGCTGGATATTACAAGAAGTTTTGTCCAAACTTTTCGGATATAGCCAGTCCTTTGACAAATTTGCTAGCCAAAAATGTCAAATTTGTTTGGTCGCAGGAGTGTGAAATTAGTTTCCAGAAAATCAAAGCCATACTGATTAGTGAACCAGTTCTGATTGCACCAGACTTTCAGAACCAATTCAAGTTGGCCATAGATGCCAGTGACATAGGGTGTGGTGGAGTTCTTATGCAAGAAGGAGAAGACGGAATAGAACACCCTATTTCGTTTTTCTCCAAGAAGTTTAACAAGCACCAAAGAAATTACTCCACTATTGAGAAGGAGTGTCTTGCTCTGATTGTGGCATTAGGGCATTTTGATGCATATTTGGGCACCACAGTGCACCCAGTGCTTGTTTTCACAGATCACAACCCCCTCACCTTCATCCACAGGATGAAAAACAAGAATCATAGGTTGGTGAGGTAAAGTTTGACCTTGCAAGAGTACAACCTAGACATCAGACACATCAAAGGCAAAGATAATGTGATGGCTGATGCCTTATTCAGAATTGTATAGTTTGTTAGAGACAAGTAAAGCTTTAAAAAGGGAATGTTACATTGTGAATAAGCTTTGTATGTGAAGTTCAAAAAAATATTGAGAGCCTTAAACAGGTAACGAAAGTTTGCTTTTCAATCAAACTTTCTTTCTTTAAGGGGGAGGGTGTTACAGGCCCCAAAGAGTTAGCAATGATTTATGATTTATTTCACTTGCAATGAGTTAAACTTATAAATTAGCATATAAAATATTATAAATTAATCTAAGTAATATAATATAAAATATACCTGGTTTGTGTGCATAGCTGGTGTGTGCAAAACAAAATAGAAATAAAACAGAAAACCGAGAAACAAGCGTCCTAGAACCTTAGTGATTTCCATAGAAGCAAGGGAAAAACATTTTCTGGTTGAAGGATAGATGGCGCACTGCTGCCTAATCATAATACATCACAGTGCTGTGTTTTGTGATGGCTATGAAATTCTAATATGGGAACAAATTGGAGATGAAATTCTAGAATAAATTGTGTAAATGGTTATAATGTAGCACATGACTCATATAGAGAGGCTTAGAAATCCTTCTATGATTGTTTGAGAGATATATAAAGCCCTGTGAGAGAGAGATGAACAGAGTTTCATAACATCTGCCCAAGTTCTTAGCAGAGTATAGTGACGTCTATTTTGGGCCAAGTTTGATACTGACAGTGAGAGTACACACTGTCTCCATAGATATGTCAAGTTGTCCTCAGCTCCAATATCGTCCGACTGTGTACCGTCTTCGTTTTGTATTCCGTGGCCCTGAGTTATCCAAGGATAACAAGCTACAGCAACTTTTGACTTTATAATTTAGTCGACCTCCGAGCTTCGGGAGTCTTTGGAGCGGGTTTCGTTCCTTCAGTAAGACAAGTCCGTCGTTGACACGACTCACCACTATTGGAAATTAAGAGTTTTGCGCTGAACATTCGCCAGTACTGTAAGTTCTGCATCTTTATAGTTGCTTGCTGCAATCCCGCGTCGCGGCACACACCCGGGAGTAAGTTTAGTAGTTTATTAATTAACAAATTACCAAGTTTTATTCTAGATTAATCTTTGATTATTGATACTATTGATGTTTGAAGAGATGGATTTAGACACACACAATTAAAATAATACTGTGTTTTAAAAATTTTTAATCAAGTTCACAGTGGATTGTCTAGTTATTCAGGAAGTTTGAATCCGTAGTTTATAGGTGGTTTTGGCCTTGGTCCAAGGTGCCCGTAACAAAGTATTGCTTGGGTCGTGCAAAAGTTGTAACACGGATTTTGAGGCCCAGTCTCTAGGGTAGCTCCATCAGGATTGGTTTCCTGTAACCCAGGTAATGCTATGGCTATTAAAGTCACAGGCGTAAATGCAGGGTGCACAAAGTTGGTAGAGAGTCTGCTTGGAGCCGATGGTTAGGTGTCTTTGTAGACATTGTTAAAGACACTACAATTTTGGTCGTTGCCCATTCCGGGTGGAGTCTGCAGGTGAGGTTGGCATTTTTTTCCCATTGGGCTGAGTTACTAGCAAAGGTGGCAATCCCGTGGGTATAGCGCTCTCGTTTGTGCAGCTAGGGTGTAGCCGCAGATGTTCAGGATGGACTGTCAGTAGCGTTGGTGTCTCTTGGAGAGAATCCCATTGACTTTAATATTGTATTTGTTGATGTTTTCGATGATGGGTTTTATCTTTGCCCATATGAACCTTCCACTTTAGTTGGAGGACCTGAGATGGGCCATCTGACTTGCAATCTTCATGGTGATGTCCTGTCCTAATAGTCACTGTCCCAGACTGGCATCAGATAGTGTCGTCTGGCGGGGCATGATTAAATACAGTGAGATAAAAAAAAGACAACGGTCTTCCGTCCTATCGCCCGACACTTAGACTTGAAACAGGAAGAAAAGGGAGTTAGAGTTAGAAAACCCCTTCTTTTCTCACTCCTCCTGCATTGGTGATTACTTACTCCTGTAGGTATGGAACAAGTAGAACTATAGATTTTGTTAGATCATAAGATACATACAAAACTAGACATGCCCTGATCTTTTTTAATCGGATGGACATTTGACAAATTTTGAAAGTTTTGAAAGCTGTAAAAGATAAAAAATGAGGGATGTGCAGTGAATTGGTTTTTGTTTCAATCATTGTGAAGGTAACTGCCAAGTATACAGTCAAAATTAATCAATCCCCCCCCCCCGACAAAGGTACACTTTTCTTGAAAGTTAGTCCTTAACCTTTTTACACAAAATGTAAATGTTCACTGCAATGTTTACACATTTAATGTGCAAAAAAAGATCACACAATAGTTAATCTTCTCCCTGAAGACGTCCATTTAATTAAATTATGATGACGAGATTAAAAATGACACTTTCCGTGCATAGGATGTAACAATCTAGAAAATCCCGGACTAGAAGTACCACAGATTCCTAGTACAACGCAGGAATACACAGCATGATTTGGTACCAATGGATATTTATGGTCATCTTCCTTTGCATTGCTACCAAAACGAGAACCAACATGCCTAGAATACGTCAGGCTGACGTTATAAAAGTTCACATGTCACACAACTGTCCATTTTCCTAGTATACTGTGTAGAATATGGGAAAATGTGTTTTTTTTTTTTCACCAAAAAGGTTGGGAATCTCCGATTTCCACACAGTTTTTGCTCTCTTTAACGGGATAGTGACTGGTTTTATACTCAGAGAGTTTTAGGTGCTACATTTTTTGTGTCTGAACATTGCGACATATCCATTTTCCACCCTATATCCATATTTTATACTTTCCTCAACTTATGACGTCATATTTACGTCGTACTGGGAATGTTTGTTAAAAAAAACTTAATTTGATACCAATGGAAATAAGGAAACTCTAAGATATTCATGTGGTACCAAATTTATATGGGGAACGATTTTTCAGTAATAGGGGAAAAAAGAATCTTTTAAAAAACCAAATCTTTAAAACTTATTTTCTCGACTTTTGAAGTTATGCAAGAAAGTGCCATTTTTTTATTTTGTCATCAAATTTTAATAAACACGAGTCATTTCAGGAAAAGGTCAACTGTTGTGTGAAACATTTTTTGCCCATTAAAGGTGTAACATTTTCGTGTACTTTTTTTTTTTTTCATTTTTGTACCGGTTAGAGCCTAACTTGGTCTAGAAAAATGCACATTTGTTCAGGGGGACTGAATTTTTTTTGAACTGTATATGTTGAAACTTACTAAATTTGTCACCATGGTTTCCTTCTGTCAAAAACCAACTGACATTAGCTAATTCTTTCAACCCACAAAATTCAGACTCAACTTAGTTGGCTTCTGTGTCAGATGTAATCACTACATCCCTATTATAGAGGAAAATCGGACGATCACCGCAAAAATGGAGGTAGTGTTGATCTAGGGGCAATTTCCCCAACTAAACCAAGGTAAGGGGTTCCGCTCGGATTTCTTTATAAATATAGATTTCAAGCCAAGTTCCAAATGTTTGAGAAGATGTAAAACAAATCATCACGGCCCAACATCATGGACGGGCCGCATTGCTATAACTTTGCATTGGAAATTTGATAAATTGATGTCATAAAATCTGAAAAACTAGAAAGTATATCATCATATCATGTTTAGTTTGTATCATGCATCTACCTAACAAATTTATTTTGTACGCCAGTGCTTTTTATCCCAAAAATGCCCCCCACTTTTATCAGAAAAATGAGCATGAAACTGAGGGAGACATTCTCTTGGGAAACCAAAGCTTAGAGCATGCTCCATGCATTTCAAAGACCATTTATGACTTAACAAGAACAGGGAAAATGTTGCATAGCTGCCCTTTTTGTTATGGAGCTTGTGATCCTAGAGGCAGCCCTTATAAAAATACCCATATAACTATTAGCTTTTGCTGATATAGCGCAATGAATAATGCTAAGATTTCGATTATACAGGGTGAGTCCGAAAAAATACAACCAAATGAGGGGATTTTTATGAAGAAACTTTAACGAAATTTTACCAAATTGCTTCATGTGTTTAAAAGTCCTGTTTATCAGCTTTCACAATAATTTTAATTTTTTAAAATCGCAAGCCATTCAAAGGTACTTTATTTTTTGTTAAGGTATCCATTTCCTGACCCGACAAATTGCAACACTGACCACTGTACCATAGACTCCTTACTACTCTAATTGCTACGCAGCTGAGGGATTCAAAATAAAGTACCTGGTTTGATTGGTCTTTGGCGTCGAATTCCAATACTACTCAGGACAGTGTTACATGATAATTGTTAGCGCCAATTTCAGCTTGTCCATAAGATTAATAGCGCCTCCATGTGGTCAGGTTAGCCGATCTATGGACTATCTATGTATTGGCCCCTTCGAGATTTTGACAAGCTCAAGTTACCTGGAAGTCTTACCAAGTTGTTAACCGTTTCATTCTGATATTAATGTATTTCTTGTTGTATGTTGTTAAGTAAACAAGGCAAAGAATGTTACTAGAGTCGGCAGACTGATTTATTTCTATGGCGTGTGAAAATGAAAGTTGTAGACAGGTTGAATTTTACGGAACACCTGGAAGCTTGGGTAAGAATAACTTTTGACATGTGGTAATAGGTCTCTACAGTCCAGTTTAAAAACTTGAAAGAACACAAAACCTTCACCGTGAAGGCCATGTCAACTCCGTGTATCTCTAATATTTGAATTTAAGAAGCGTCTTCTGACAACTAAGGAGTTGACAAAATAGTGTTTAGTTGCGTCAAAATGTGTATGTGCTTCGTTCGTGGGGAGCTGTGCGTGGTACGATGTGTTGATAATTGTTGTCTGATGCTCTTACCGCCCATCTGTAACACATGCTTGGCGTCAACTTGCCGATGATAGAGGGCGCTATTTGCTTGCATTTGCCGACCCTCAGACGTAGCGGACTCAATTTCCATATTTAGGAAATATGGCATTTTTGTTTGATTGGTGCTGACTATTTTTACTACCTTGCATTTGGATGTTCACACTTAGAACAAGATTTCCATCAACAACCAGATTGAGGTGTTTTTAAATGTTATATTAAATAAATGCAGTCATGGGTGATGAACTCATGGGCTTAATATAAGTGGGTCTGTGGTAGTAGCCGCAAGTGATTTATGGGAACCGCAGCTGAAAACCCAGATATTGAAGATACACCAAATGAGGATCGTGACATAAAGCCCATTGATAGTGTTTCGCAGCTTTCTAACCCTAGGTCCTCAAGAAGTCGTGCCTCATCCATTCACTCCTCCAGTAAGTGGATGGCAAAAACACAAGCAATAGCAAAGAATAAATTGACAGCTAAGGCTACATTCTGAAAGAACACATGACATAATGGAACTAAAACAAGAACTACTAGAATTGAAAGAAGAGAATATAGGCAACAGAGCTCAAATTCAATCAGAGTGTAGAGGCAAGCAAAGGCCGTTTCAACACTGTATTTAAAAGAAGAAAGTGAACTCTGAGACAGATAGCATCAATAGTTTGCTGCCGATAGTGTGGCTGAGCAATATTAGAAAGCAGCAGAATTGAAACAAAGTTTACATAGGTCGGCCAACACAACATCTCATAGTTTACAGTTAGCAACAGAACAACAAACATTGGACACCAAAAATAAAGCGATGTTACCAGACAACGCCGATACCACCGCACACAAGCGGAACAATGTCACCACAGCAAGCGTTGCCATAGTCAGCACAGCCACCATAGGCCACAGCAAGCGTTACATAGTCATCAGCCCCCAAAAGGGCACTCAAACATTGATAGTCCGCTGCAACCAACCGGTCACAGCAAGTATTGCATAGTCCGCAGCAATCAACAGGCAACAACAAGCGTTGCATAGTCAGCTGCAACCAACAGGGCAACAGCAAGCGTTGCAATATCAGCTGCAACCAACAGGGCACAGCAAGCGTTGCCATAGTCCAGGCCAGCAAGCCACAGCAGGGCAACATCAACGTTTGCATAGTCACTGGTCACCAACATGTCAACCAAGCTTTGCAATAGTCGAAGCTGCAAACCAACAGGCACAGCAAGTGTTGCATGAGTCCACCTGCAACCAACAGGGCACCAGCAAGCATTGCATAGTCAAGAGCAAGCCACCAGCAGGGCAACCGCAAGCGTTGCATAGTCAGCTGCAACCAACAGGGCAACAGCACGCGTTTTTGCATGTCCGCTGCAACCCAAGGGCACATTCAAAGCGTTTGCATAGTCCCCACACCATCAATAACAGGGGCAACAGCAATGTTGCATAGTCGCTGCACCAACAGGCAACAGCGCGTGGCATAGGTCAGCTGCAACCAACGGGCAACATAACGTTGCATTGTCACGCCCGCTGCAACCAACATGGCAACAGCAAGCGCTGCATAGTCCACTGCAACAACCGGCAACCGCAATCGTTGCATGTCATCAGCAGTAGTTCAGCATGGCAGTCAGCAGCTACTACAGCATGCGCCAGTGGTTCACAGGCAGTCAGCAGCTACACAGTATGGCGTCCAGTAGCCATTCGTTCAGCATGGTAGTCAGCCAGCCAGTAATTGCAGTAGGGCAGGAGCAGCTACTACAGCATCGCAGTCAGCAGCCAGTAGTTGTTCAGCATGGCCGTCACAGTACTACGGCATGGCAGTCAGGAGCCCAGTAGTTCAGCAGACAGGCAGCAGCTACACAGCATGGCGTCAGCACGCCAGTATTTCACAATGGCAGTCGCAGCTACTACATCATGACAGTCCCAGCGCAGCCACTAGCTCATATGTCAGTCAGCACAGCAAAGTTGCAGCATAGTATCACAAGTCCACCAATGCAGATTATGTATAGGTGTAAATGCCATCACAAACCGCTCCTACAACAGAATATGATGAACTCTTTACCAAAGAGAACTTACACCAACAATGGGATCCATGCTTCTATAGCTCCTTCATGGCAAGCATTTAGATATATTGTGGGAGCAAACAACATGATTAATTGATAGACTGTATATCTTGAATCAGTACACCACAAACCGAGGAGAACCCACCAGAATTGTGAAAGGTTTTTCTTAAACAGAGGGCCAAATGCATACAATACAACGAGCCATTGCATCAGTGAGAAAGAGTTTGTTAATAAGTTTACATTATTGCTGAGAAGCTTCACAGGCAAGGCAAACAGTTGCCTGATGTAGGCCATCAAATAAAATGAATGCTGCCTTAACCCAACACTATTGCAACAGAATCAATTCCACAACACAGAATTGGTATTTGAGAATATCTTTAAAACACCATTCAAAAGTCTACTAACATCAAAGGAGTGAACATATCTGTTCTTGAGGGGGCAAGGGGTCAAATAGGAAAATTATCAAAACGCGTCGAACAGTATGCCAACGTGTTCGTTCCATTTTCCATGATTAAAAAAGTATAGTTTGCCATATCTGCATGTTGTAGGGCAATATTTTATGAGTCAAAATAGGTAAGGTCACAATGGGGGTAAATTTTTCAGATCTATCGTTCGTTGTAAAAAATGGTGTCAAATTGTCGTCTAATGGTACAGAACCCACAGAACCGAAATATACTGGTTGCACCATCTATAGCTATTTGTTTACATAATTGGAACGCAAATGTGACGGGGGCTACAGTGTCTATGGGATGTCTGTAATTCTTATATCGAAAGTTTCAACAAAGAATCTATTTACATGTACTTATCTAGTGGGACAAATTAACATTTTTTACAACCATCCCGATCAAAATCGGACATTCTATCTACGATTTTACCCCAGGGAGACCTGAACTTTTATGAGAT